>JAJMKQ010000258.1:0-84188 GCA_030569395.1 Petasospora rhodanensis
ACTCCGGCTCAGTACGCTGCCAAGGGCGCCATGGTGCTCCCATTCTTCTTCCACTTCGGTAACGGTATCAGACACTTGATCTGGGATGCTGGTAAGGAGCTCACTTTGAAGGGTGTCTACAGAACCGGTTACACCGTTCTCGGCTTCACCGCTGTGATGAGCATCTTCTACACTTTCTTCTGATTTGATCTATTTGCACTTTATTTATACATTTCTTCATGCTGGTTAACTGGGTTCACCGAATACATATTCACGTCATTTAAAAAGAGGACGAAACGTAAATTCATTAAACAACAAAGGACAACATCAACAAAAAAATTGGTAGGCGGGAAACTCATGGGTCACTTCACAAACATTTCCTTTTTCATCACTTGGGTAGATCAATCTCATTAAAAAAACATCATAACGCCAGAAACTCATCATACTCATCAATCTCACTCTTGAAGAGCTGGTTCATATCCAACTCTTCCTCTTCGATAACCTCTCTCAGCGGATCCTTCTTCTGCTCCACGCTCTTCTCCAAACACAAACACGGCCCACCATCTTGACAGAACCCACAATCCCGACCTGGCCAGCCAAACTCGAGAGGGTCAATGGTGGTGTTCGTCGTAGTCCTGGAGAGCGTGGAGACGTGTGGAGGGTTCAACTCGTAATCCATCGGTGCGGACATCGTTCTATCCAAAGCGTACGATGGCGGGGAGAGCAAATCCGCAGTCTGCACGGACATGGACCGTTCAAGACCCACAGTCTTACATCTCTTGCTCTGGTGTTGGTCGGTGTCTGGGTGGGCATTACCACCACCATTCATGATCGTCTCCACTGTAGGCAATCCACAACTCTTATCAGCCTCGGGGATGGCAATAGGCGACGGGGTGTTCTCGAGCTTCACCTTTGCCTCTTCCTTCTTCGGCTTCTTTGGTGCCTTCTTCTTATACTGTCTCTTCTGACGCACGGGTTTCACCATGCCAATGTCCTTAGGGTCGATCGTGCTTGGAGACATCTCTCTCGGGGTGATGCAGTTCGAGGTTGTTGGTGTGGATGCGATGGTCCCATGGAGCTGATACTGGATCTGTGCAGCTGTGACTTGGAGGTCGTTCTGTGGAGAGAGTGGGCCCGTTTGTTGTGGGGTGTTTGAAGTTGGTGCCGGTGATGCGGTGGCGGACTGGGCCTTTTGGAGTTGTTCAATCTCAATCTTGAGCCAGGAGATTATGCTCTTGAGCTTCTCGTTTTCCTGTGTGGCGCTTTCGAGCTGTAGTCTCAGTTCGTCCTTGCCTGCGTTCGATGCAGCTGTGGTGATGGTGTTGGTGGAAGTCGAAGAGACGGCAGAGTTCATGGACATATTGTCGGAAGCGGCGGAGGACTTGTGGATGTTGAGGTTGCCCATGTTGCTCGTGACGGAGGTCATCGAGTTCTGTCTCTTCTGTGGCTTCTTCTTGTCTGGATTCACGGGTTTTCTGCCAGCCTTTGGTCTCGGTGGGAGGACCCACTGTTTCGAGGTGATGATGCATGGGACGGGTGGTGTTGACGAGTTCAGCTCCGAGATCGAGGTTGTGGAGCTCGAGGGTGTGGCGAGTGGTTTGGCACTGATTGCTGTGGCAGCCGACGAGGGAGCTGGCGATGACCCGGAAGGTTTGGGTAGCACCTGGACCGGCCGTGGAGCCAACAGGGGTGCCGGTGCGATGGGCGTGAGGTGCGAGAAGCTCTTGGTGGGCTTCACACCGGGTAGTTGGTTCATGGCGTTTGAAGGTATCTCTAAGGACACTGAGTCGGAAGAGAGCAACAACAGACGCTGGGAGAGATTTGTGGTGTTGTGGGTAAAATTTCACGCTCCCTCTTCAGGATTGGCTGGAATACGTCAATGCTTGTTATGGCAGCGCGCGATGACCGTTCTTGAGGGACAAAGGTAACAGGGGCGAGTGGAACAGGGGACAGTGTCTCTGCAAGGTCTGTGACGATGTGATGAAGTGTGTTTTGCTCGAGCAAAGGACGGGTCTGGGAGAAGGAGCGTCGTTTACACTGAGTCAAAAGAAATGAGTCGTGTTCCTGGCAACGGGAGACACAACAAATGTTTGGGTGGAGGGGCTCGGCGGGAGGAGTAGATGATGAGGACAGGGGACAGGGAGCGAAGAGGGCCAGCAGTGTAGAGGACAGGGGGGCACCGCGGTGGAGACTACTACTGGCAGCAGCAGCGTGGAAAAGTCCGAGAGGCCAGTGCTTCTTTTTTATATCAAAGTCGCTGCGAGGGTCTGTGGGCTGCTCGGAATTGTTGGAACTCATCTTCGGGCCGGCAGGACAGGACAAGACTGGGGGGCCCCTTTAGCGGTTGGCGCTGTCCGGGGGAAGGGAGGGAGACACCGTTGGAGGGATTTGGAGGAGCGCTGGGAGAAGGCGTGTGCTGTGGTGCCATAATCCTCTCCTAAGCAGTGATCTCCTGCCCCCCCTCTGCTGTCTGCCCTCCAACGGCTGTGGCCTCCTGGCCTGCTCCCTCGAAGCGTCAGCGCGATTTTACGCGGCCTGAGTGGCTACCGCTCGAGCGCAGTCCCGTTTGCGCCAGGCAGATCGTTTCTGGAGAGAAAAAAACGGAGCCCAGCCCAGGCTCCACTACGCTCTACGTCCTGGCGGTGATGTCAGGCCTCGACGGGGGACCCTTCCCGCGCCGGCACTGGCGGCGTCTCTATGCCCTCTCGCGCTGCAACGGGGTTTAGCGACGACACATCGAGCTCAGGCAAAAGCTCGAGCTCATCGCTTCGCCAGCCGTCGCCGCTGATCCTAAGCTAAGCGAGAACTTCCCCAGACTCATAAGATCACCCACCGATCTCACACGAACCGAACGTTTAGCCCGTTGCCCGGGACCAGAACCGGCCTCCTGGAGTACAGTCTCGATCGAACCACTTTTGAGCTTTCCCCGGTGACCGGCAGCGCCGCGGGTACTACTAAAAACCGGGGTTGGGAGAGCGGTGGAGAAGCGGTCTTCTTGCCACAAAATAGAACAATCAAACCAATCAACAGGCAAAGAGCCTATTCAGCCATCCACACCCTTGAAAGAGCCCCTCTTCCTTGCCTCCCCTGCCCAATCAGCGCCAGATCTGATCTGCTCCCCTCGGCCGAGACATCGCGGCGCCGGTCGTTCGAAGTTTCGCGTTTTTCTCACCAAAGCCCGCGGTGCAAAGGTAAACAAACCGACTTTACATCAAGCAAACCCCACTAAACCAGCCCACTAAACACCAAAGATGAGACGCTCCACCATCGGGAAGAACACCAGCTCATTGAAGCAGAGACAGCTCTCGCATCTCCACGCACAGCTCGCTCAGCTCGAGGCCAACCTCGCCGACTTCGAGACACACATGAAGACCACGGTGCACCAGGCCGAACACATCAAGAAGCTCGCCATTATGCATGGAAGTTTGTACGTATCCCTGTTGTCTTGTTATATGTGTGCGTAAACTAACAATTAAGCAGACTCATGTCCACTCACAAGGTGTTTGAAGAGGTACAGGATGAAGTTGCCGATGGTCGTGATGCCAAGGACGAAGAGGAGGTGAATGGTGAAGCAGAGGCGGAGGAGCAAGAGGAGGGGCAATGGGAGGATCAGGAATCTGCTCAGAAGTAAATGATGTATCCTTACATACATCCAAGAGGCTACCTTTCCTTCGTCCGAAAACCCGTTCGTGCTTGACAGCTTGCCATTTGACGCGTCGTTGTCTTTCACGGTGTGATCCACTCCTCTACAGGCAGCAGGAGTACCACCAGAGTGTACGACAAGATATCGTCCCAGGTACCCCAAGAACTGCTTCCACGTTGCTTTCAAATCATCCAGACCCTCCAGAGATCATTTTGCTCGCCCTTGTCAACCTGGTGTCTGTGGATCAAATGGAAGGGTATGCCATCCAGGACATCTCAGAACCTCTGAGTGAACAACGAAGAGAACTACATGTGTCTACGAAGAGAAGGGTCACAACTTAAGACACTACCTCGTCTTCACCCTCATTATTTTAAAGTAAGCGCCCATTTATTCGCCATCGTATAGAACTAGCTGACGTAAGCGCTTACGTGTATCCGCGATTTTTTTTCCAACTTCGCTCAACCGGGCGGCCTCTTTCGCCGATGATGAACTCTTCAAACTAATTCTCCCAAAGTTCTCTTCTCTTCCGACACCGCACAGCCCACTAAAGATGTTCGGTCCGTTTAGAAGCACAAATGCCGCACTCGGTGGTCTCCTATGGTACGTCCAGTGCTCTCCCTAAATTCCCAGAGCCCTCACTAACGATCACCACCAGGAAAATTCCACACACCATGTCCCAACACCAGAAATACCGTCACAGAAAGCGCCTGCAAGCCGTGGACAAGGTGATATCCACCGTCCTGTCCGCCTTGAAGTCTACACCTGAAGCCACACAACCACGCCACCTCATTTCTCAATACGCCAAGCTGCCAACTGAAGCTGAGATGTCTGTGCTGGATAAGTACACTGTCTTTGACAGATTCGAGAAGGGGTACAGAAAGAGTGTGCACAGAACTCCGAAGTGGACGAAGAAGACTCAAAGAGTCAACCCAGAGCACTTCTGATGATGGAGAGCGTGGGTTGTTGTACATAGGTTCTACGAGAGATGTTAATAAATTAGTCATGGTTTTCAAAGAGAGAAAAGAATACAACACACACCTTGTGTAGCGAGAAATGAAGAAGGTAAAGCCCCAAGAACCCAAGAATACCATGATCATATTCTGTCCCAGATGTAGTTCGTGATGAAGTAGTCACTGTACTTTTCATCGCCGTAGTTGAGGAAGTCTGTGAGGTTCTTCTGCTTGTTGTACAGGACCATCGATTGGGTGTCGAGGTTGAGCTGGACACCGAGCTTTCTGTAGATCATGAGCTTCAGCCTGTTGAGAGGTTAGTAATCACACTTGTCAAGACAGAAGGTAGATGGAGAAAAGAACTTACACCAACGAGTTCTCAGACTCTGCCTCTTCGAAGAAATCAAGATCCTGGATCTGCTTATCCAACAACTGGAACTCCTCCATCAACGACGTATGCGTGGCAGAGAGCTCTTGCTTCACTGTAGTCATCTCCTTTAGCGCCTTACTCGCTGTGAACTCAGCGGCTTGGGCCTCTTTGAGTCTGGACTTGAGATCTTGTCTCACTTTAGACCTCTCCATCTCCTCCACGGTCTGTTTCTGCTGTGCCAGTTTCTCCGCGAGAGCTGTGAATTGTTAGTAATCTATCCGCAAGTTACTGATAATCAAACTCACCCTTCAACTCCGTCTGCTCTGTCAAGATCTTCTTCTCCCTCGTCGTTTGCAAATCCCGCAAGTGTGAAGTGATGGAGTCAACCATCTCGAGATCCGCCTCCGAGTCAAAGTGGGCGAGCGTCGTTCTGAGAAGATCGAGCGTGGACTCATATGGTTCCCTTTGCATCATTTATCCTTTGGTTCTGTGTCTCCCGCTCTGTACAAAAGCTGAGGAAAGAGACGTGTCTCTTGGGTTTGTTTACCTTTTGTGCACCCAGGCGAGCGAGGAGCGAGGTCGCGAATAATAATTAAATTGAAAACATCCAAAAGAGGCAATTACCCGATACAGCGAAGATGTGGCTCATACCGAAAAATTAGCCCACCAAAAAATGATCAGGAGCATCGGGCTCTTGGGTAAACGAAGGAGGTCCAGCACAGAGAGCAGACCAGACAGGAGGCAGATCTATCGAGACCATGGACAAACACAACGTCAAGCTGCCGAACTGGGTGCTCGGCCCACAGGAGGAGAAAGAGGCCAGAAGAAGATGGAAAGAACATGCGTACAAGACATGTGACGACGTGGTGAAGAGTGAGTCTTGCCCGTGTTGAACTTGGAGGAACTCATACTAACCCCTTTTCCCCACAGAGTTTGCCGAGTGCTCAAAACAGGCTGGACTGATGGTGATCTTCAAGTGCACGGGCGTCAGGGATGAGATGAACGCTTGTATCCTCCAACTCCAAAAGCCGGAGGAACTTGACAGACAGAGAAGAATCCTTATAGCGGAGAAGGAGGCCAAGGCTAAGGAGGGCAAGTGATACGATTGGACCATGAAAAAGGATAACGACTTGTACATAACGATATATAAAAAACCAAAGGAAAAGGATCGCATGTGTATACACGGCGTTCGGGGGACGAGATCTCACTCGCTGAAGAAGAGCTCGTACTGCGTAGGCTCATCAGCAGGGCGACCAAGGGTGAAGTTCCCGGTCTTGGTTACAGTGTCCACAATGATAGTGTACAGAGTGACACAGCGGCCCAGTCCGACAGCACCGGCGACGGGATAGTGACAGATCGACTTGTCTCCGTTCTTGGTGTCGCTGAGTCTCGATCTGAAAGAGGCAAAGCCACCATCGGAACCCTTGTTCAACTCGAGCATTCTGTTGTATCTCACAGGGGAGCTCAGGAAAGGTTTAGTTGGTGGGTACATAGCGGCAAGAGTCTCATCGACGATGTGATTCGTGTGTGTAACGACACCAGTAGTGGTATCTGGTTCGACAACGGCTATCATCTTTGGACTCACCTCCGCAGTGCACCATCTGGTAGGATCACCCATCAACAGGTTAGCACAACTAGCACACTTGTTCTCCTCCAAGAACTCGAGAGTCTTGTCGACACTTGTCTGCTCGAGGGCTTTGCGCAGCGTGAAGTGGATGGGCAACAAGTCGTAACTCACCTCGTTGGCAGGGATGGCGTTGAGCATGATGGCCAGACCCTCACTGTTGAACCCGTACTTCCCAATGATCCCAGCTTCTGCGAGATACAACAACTTTGGCTTCCCAGGCTGACACACCTCGAGCCAGATCGTGGCCTCGTCAATCTCAGGGATCCAGTCCCAGTTCTGACCGACAAAGACATGGCCGGAGGCACTCTCCTTCTGAGCCAGCGAGGTACACCCATCACTAATATCCACCATGGTGATCTCGCTTCTCACGTTCAGAGTCAAGATATCAACCAAATCACGGCCGGAACCTGCAGCAACACCCTTCAACTCATCCAGGATATCGGTGTGCTTCGTCTCCAAGAGGGGCAAGTACTTCTCCGCCCTGGCACGGGCCACGGGCCATGTCACACCACGGGCATCCTCGTACAACTTGGCGTAGATCCCAATGGCACGCTCAATCAGCTTGGAGGCGGCCTTACCGTGCTGGAACCCGATCTCGTAGGGCGTGTCACCAACGAGTTTGGCGTAGGGAAGGTGCGTATCGTAGAACTGGCCCGGCTTGACCGTCTCCATGGACTTTGGGACTGTCATTGTTGGTGTCACTTGAGTCTTTGGTGTGGATAATGGGAATGGAGAAAAAAGGGGCAGGGATGGCGGCCGCCTTTTAACAGCTGTGCCTGGGAGGAAAGCCCCCCGCTCTGGAGATAAGTCCTAAAGAGGAAAGCGATAAAGTACACGGTCGCACCCAGCGAAAGCGGAAGGTGTTGCGATGGCAGGGGGTTGGTTGGAAGGAGGAGAGACACAAGAGACTCCCCGAGCTTTCACATTGACAGTTGGTAAGATATTGCAGGAATGACAGCGCAGAAGACTTGATTCCCCGCGCATCCAATTAAGTCCCAAAAGGGAAACGCGTGCTTTTTTGCTCTTGTCCGCCAAAATTTTCCCAGCCTGATCCCACCCACAACTCTCCACAACCCACAATTCTACAACACCACAACATACAAATGCCAACCCAGCTCCAAGACCACATCCTGCCGAAGGAGTACAAACCCAAAGCTCTGTGGATCATCCAAAACGGCTCCTCCCCACTGAATCGTCATCCGGACATCACCAGGGAACAGGCCCGCCAGGCCATTAGATGGTCACTGGCTATGACGCTGGAGGTGCCGTTCCCTGCGAAGACGTATCCGAAGTTCAAGGAGGATCTGTGCGAGCACTACTGGAAGGTGAAGAACATTATGCTCAACACTGACGGATTGATGGAGAAGAAGCCATGGGAGGAGCTGTTCAGAAGACTCTGCTACAAGAAGGACCTGCAGCGTGGGGACATCAGAGTCGAGGACGGTTCGCCTCCGGAGGTGTTTTGGCTCAAGTTTGATGCCGCAGTGGAGAGGTGGGCCGATGAGCTTCCCTCGAGGGGCGGGTTCAACCTTGGTCCTGCGTTTTTGAAGCTGAGGCTGCACGACCAGAGAATGCAGGGCCAGAAGAAGCCGATGCAGGCGATGGATATACTGCTGTTGAACCAGGAGTTCATCCAGTATTTCACCGAGAACCCATACAGATACCATTTCGAGAGATACTTGGACTGGCTGGTGGAACAGATCCCAGAAGTGGAGGTGAAGTTGGCGGACACGCTGTTCAAGGACATGCTCCAGTACTTCAAGGATAAGACTCCATTGGACCACCACGTCATCTTGTCAGAGTACATGCAGGACATCCAGTACTTGATTTATGACATAAAGGACTTTGGGAAAAAGGCCAAGAGAACGACTATCACCGCGGAGGACTTGAAGAATGGAAAGCTTGAGGACAAATTGAAGAATGCCTTCCCTGAGTCTGACAACAGTGAGGATGATGAGGATGACGACGACGACGATGACGACGACGACGATGATGACGAGGACGACGAAGATGAAGAGGACTATGAGGATGATGACGAGTACGGCAGTTATGACGATGACGACTGGGACAGCGACGAGGGGTATGAGGTCGAGGACTACTACCACGGTAAGGACAACTGGTGCAAGGACGGTAAGTTTGAGAACGGCGAGGATGCCAGAATCTACTTCTAAATAAAAAACATGCTCAATATCATGAATTTCTTCATTTCATTTCAGGTCCGTAGACTCGAAATACTTTCTGATCTCCTTCACTGTGGAGATGACGAGTTCTTCCTCCAAACGTGGAGCCAGGATCTGGAGACATGCCGTGAGATTCTGCACTTCCTCAGCGTTGTATCTCTTGTGCACCTGTTCATCCTCATCGGACAGGAACTCTATTCGCTCATTCTTCTCTTGGCCAAGCTCACTCACTGGCCCCACGGGGAAAGTGCAAGCTGGGAAGTCCAACACGTTGGCTAGTGGCGAGTACGAGACATCCACAAACTCTCCAAACTTGACACCAGCAAATGAACTCACGGGCATCAGCAACACATCAATCCCCAAACTTTGCCATTTTCTCCAGAACTCGACACACTTGTCAGTTCTCTCAACTTGCAACGCCCATAGTTCAGAGGTACTGAGATCTTTGGCCTTCTTCATGTCATCCAGCCCGGGGAAATCTTCACCACTCGCTTCCACACCTTCGACAACCTTCTTGAACCCATTCGACGCCATAAACTTATCAGCAAACGACGCAACTTCCACAAGCAGTTCCCTGTCAGTCCACTCCACAATCTCATGCCCGTGCACCATCAACTCACCAACAACACACTCCAAGGCACTCAGGATCGGAGGCGTAGGCATGATAACCCCATCGTTCCACACCACACCAACTCTCAACGTCCCCGTCTCCTTCATCGTCCATTCTTTCTTCACACAGTCCAATCCACACTTCCAAGCCTCACGAGCCATGAGCTCTGCATAAACCTCCAGCGATCCAACATCCCTGCTCAACACCCCATTCGTCCCCTTGAGACTCTCCATCCCAAACACCATAGCCTGTGGACTGTAATGCACCGTACGCCCCGTTGAGACCCTCATTCCGTACAAACCTTGGAACGAGGCCGGTTGACGGATGCTCCCACCGAGGTCTGAGCCGACTCCGAGTGGGGAACCACCCATCGCCACGAGTGAGGCCTCTCCGCCTGAAGACCCACCGGGGGATAGTGACGAGTTCAGGGCATTGTGAGTCTTACCGAACAGATTGGACCACGTCTCAATGTTGAACGCTGCGATTGGGGTTGTGGTCTTGCAGATCGGGATGGCGCCAGCGTCGAGGAGGAGTTGGATGTTTGGCGATGTCTCCTCTGCGGGTTCACAATCGGCTCTGGACACGAGTGCCAATGTTGAGGGGATGCCTTCCAAGTCGAACTCATCTTTGAGGGAGAAGGGGAGACCATGGAGTGGGCCCACTAGTTCGTTCGTGGTTGAATAATGCTCGTCGAGTTCTTTTGCTGTCTCAAGTGCGGATTGGAAGAGCGGTTCAGCGATGCAGTTCACGAGGGAATGCGCCAGTGCTGCGCGGTGGATAAAGGCACTGACGACTTCGAATGCTGTCCATTCTCGAGACTTGATGCGTTCCAGGATCGTGTGTGTGCTTGCCTCTGTGATTTGGAGTTCCAATGGCGAAAGACGGCCCGAGGAGAGGAGATGCTTTGCGAGGTCGGTGTTGCGCTCTGTTGGGCGGGTGATCGGGTCAGGACAGAACTTGCTGATCTCGTCGCCTCGAGACTGGCGTTTCTGCTGTGCGAGGGCTTCGTAGTGGGCACTGAGTGGCATTGCTTTGTTCAATTGGTTGAATTGGATGTCTTCTGCGGGTGAAGAAGAGAATCTTTGTTTTGTTTTGATCGCGCGGGGACACAAGTAACTTCTACACATGGGAACAAGCAATCAACGTTTACTGGCATTCAGACTCTCGGGTCTCTGCAAAGGCGGCGAACGCAAGCCCACAAGCACATTGTCTGCCCGGTAGTACTTCTCAGACCTCTTCTTCAGCTCCTCTTGGCCGTGGAGGTGGCAGTCCCGGAAGTAGCGCGCGGTGTTGCGGCGGTGCACTTGCAAGATGAACAGCCGGGCCCGCTGGTCCTCCACGAACTCCATCTCGAGCAGAGCAAAGACGCCAAACTTCAACGGAGTGAACGTGTCCACTGCGTGCTTGAACTGCTTGCACCGAAGCGGGAATACGGGCTGGGCGTCCTCACGGAAGTGACGCGTGTAGTCGAAGCTCTGGATGGCCTCCAAGTCGATCTGCACCAACAGCGACGAGTGGAAGTCCGTCACGAGCACGCTCTTGCACCGTCCAAGCAGGAGGTAGTTCTTCATCCACCGGAGCTTGACCTTGTCCAGATGATTCTCCTCCTCCGGTGTGATCAACCAGGGGCTGTGAAAGCGAGCCACCAGCGTCAAGTGGTTCAAGCACAACACAGGCAATACCTCGTGGCCGCAGTTCCTGTCCACCACCAAGATGTCGAACCACGAGTACTCTCCTGGAGAAGTGGCAATGCGTATTTGCAACGTGGCGTGGAGCCGGTTCATGGGCAGAGAGTCAAGGAGCATGTGGTAGAGCTCGAGCACCGGCTGGATCACCTCGACGTAGTAGCGGTCCTTGTACACCTGGAAGGGGTCTGCCTCTATCTGCAAGATCTCGTTCGGTCTGTACTTGCTCTCCTCGTAGATGTAGATCTCACTGAGCATCGTCAAGAACTCGTCCATGCGCTCCGGGTGGGTGTTGATGGCCTGGCGTAACAGTTCGAGCGCAGGCTTCGTGCTCATAGCAAACACCTCAGGCGGAATCTTCGCCCCATCGGCGTCGTTATCCCTGAGCAGCCTGAGTAACGGTACACCGGCAGAGTCATAGACAAGTCTGGCCTGTGGATGTGGGAACTGCGCTGGGTGGCGGACAATGGCGCCCACGACGGGCGGGAGACGAAGGAGGAGGTAGAGCCATGAGTCGGCGTAGTTCTTCCAAAAGCCACGCGCACCCTGTGAAAGCGTCTGGTAGGCGTACCTGGCTGGGTCTGGTACACGTTGCGGGATCTCAAACAGCGACTGGTAGTCTGCAAGGCACACGGGGAAGAGCCCATCTCGTGAGGTGGCGAACGAGCTGAGAAGGAAGGACAAATCTGGGATCGTGCGGGAGAGCGCTGGCTTGCGTGGGGTGGCCGGGACGGGAAGCTGTGGAGATGTGCCGCTTGGACGGGAACTTGGGTTTCTCTTGAGTTTGAACATCTTGGTATCTTTGTCTCTGGTGTCTGATGTCTTCAACAGTGACAACTCCTAAGGGTCCTGGCTGGAGATGATCTTTGTGCCGGGGGGAGCCCGTTTTTGTGTCACCTCGTCGGGAAGCCAACTCCGCCCTGTAAGCACCACTACAACTGCTTTAAAACCCATAATAATAAACTAGCCAATGATTAAACATTAAAGTCCTGCTCAGTGATGTCAGATCTCTCACACATCTCAGAGAAGATCCCACCCATGCGGAAGAGGTTGATCGGTGTGTCAAACTCCTTAACCTCACCCTTGTCCAACACCAAGATTCTGTCATAGTTCAAGATGGTTTTGAGTCTGTGTGCAATACACAGGATGGAACACTGCTGGAACTCGTTGACAATGGTGTGCTGGATCTTGGCGTCCGTCTCATAGTCCACACTCGAAGTGGCCTCATCCAAAATTAGAATCTTGGAGTTACGCACCAATGCTCTAGCCAAAGCGAGCAACTGACGTTCACCAAGGGAGAAGTTGGCACCGTCATCCTCGACAAGCTGGTCCAGATGGAACTTGTGCAAGTTCTTGATGTCCGTAGTACCAGACTCGTACACTGCAGTGCCCCTGGCGTTCTCCTCCACGAGCCACGATCTTCTCAAGGCGTCCCAAAGCTCAGCATCTGTAGCGGTGTTGAACGGATCCAAGTTCTGTCTGATTGTACCGTGGAACAACACTGGGTCCTGTGGGATGATGGAGAGCTTCGATCTCAGGTCGTTCAGACCAATGGTGGAGATGTCGATACCGTCAATGACGATAGAGCCAGTGGCCAGCGGGGAGATACGGAACAGAGCGTTCATGATGGTACTCTTACCGGCACCTGTTCTGCCACAGACACCAATCTTCTCACCAGCCTTCACGTCGAACGTCACGTTCTTCAGCACGAGCGGCAGGTTCTCTCTGTACGACAACGACACGTCCTTGAACTCAATCGCGCCGTGCTCTGGCCACGACTCCTCAGGCTTGTTCTCCTCAATCTCGAATGGACCTTCTTGTGGCAAATCCAGTGCGTACTCAAACAGTCTCTCAACGGAGTTGAAATCGTTCTCAACCTGCGTCATCGATCTCAAGAGAATAGACATCAACGCACACGTCTGAACCATGTATGCAATCATCAAACCCGCGGAGGACCCACTCACAGAGAACACACCACAGGCACACATGATGGAGACAAACAACGTCATGGCGGAACTGATAACGTCCAATCTCAAGGACAACCATCTCTGGTTGGCAAAAGTGAAGTAGTAGGCAGAGTTCATCTTGTCAATCAACTCCTCGTATCTCAGCCTGAAACGTTCAACAGAGTTGTACGACTTGATCACCTTCATACCTGACAATGTCTCGTTGAACAACGAAAACACAAACGATCTGTTAGCGGCCTCCAATCTCTTCATGTCCAGCGCCGAAGTCTTGTAATACGTGAAGATGTAATAGTACAACACACCGGCAACGGGGACAGCAATCAAGAACCAAGGGATGTAGCAGGCACACAGGATCACGGTGGCACCAATCATGTTCACCGTTGTTATGAAGAGTCTCAACTGTTCAATCAGGTCAGTGTCCAGGGTGTCGACGTCCTTGGTGAATCTGTTGAGGATACGTCCCAGTGGAGTCACATCCATAAACCACATCGGCGTCTGGAGCAATCTCTTGGAGCTCATGTTGAACAGGCGGAGACCGGCGTTGTTGTTGACAACAGCGAGCAGGATGTAGAGAGTGGCAAAGGAGATCACGGCGGAAAAGATAGCAAGGATGAAGATACCCTCGTACTGGCCGAGCGAGAGGTCGAACTTGTCACTCAACCACCATGAGAGCCACACGGAGTAGAAAATCTGGAGGAACCCATTGAGCACAAAGACAGCCAAGAACAGTGGCAAGATTCCATAACCAACCTTACCGGCACCGAGAACCATGTACTTGGCGTAGATCCCAAAAGAGATACCACCAACGGCTCTGCTCTCACTGTTGTCAGCAGCCTGGGCCTGCTCGCCTTCTTCATCTTCATCCTCGTCGGCAGCCTGTGTCTTTCTCGTCTCAATCTTGGTGAGCTGTGTAGCCTGTCTGGACAAGATCTCATTCTCCTCCTGGGCAATCTTCTCATCAACCTTCTCATCCTCCTGGGTCTCCTTACTGTACTCCATCAAGTTCTTAAACTCCTCGGATCTCTGCAAGAGTTCACTCTGCGTACCGACATCAAGCGAGCCGGAACCATTGAGGATGATAACACGATCAGCAGAGCCAATCAAAGACAGCTGGTGTGTAGCCAACAGTCTCGTCTTGTTAGCCAGCAACCCACAGATACACTCGTTCATGATGTGTCTACCGACACGGGCATCAACAGCACTGAGCACATCGTCCAGGAGGATGATGTCTCTGTCAGCGTACACAGCTCTGGCCAAGTTGATTCTCGCCTTCTGGCCACCAGAGAGCGTGATACCACGTTCACCAACCTCGGTGGAGTCACCACCTGGGAGAATTTGGAAGTCGACGTCGAGGGCACAAGCCTTCACGACATCGGTATACTTCTTCTGGTTGAACGGCATGCCGAACAGGATGTTGTCTCTGATGGTGGCGTTCTGGACCCATGGATACGAGCAGAATGTCAACGAGCCAAAGATACGGGACTCACCGGACTCCTTACGCATGGATCCCTCAATGGCACTGAGCAGGGAGGACTTACCAGTACCGATGGACCCAGTGATCACGACAAGTTCACCTCTCTTCACCTGGAGCGAGATATCCAAGAGTCCGGGGAAACTGAGGTCCTCACCCTTGGTAGCAACCGTGGAGGGGTTCGAAGTGATAGACTTGAGAGCCATAGCGGCCTTGCGCTCCTTCGTGCCCTCATCCTCTTCGACATCCCACTGGAACGAGGCGTGCTCGATCTCAATGGCGTTCTCAGAGTCTGTGAGTGCGTGTCTCTCGACGGTGTCTTCGCCCTCCTCGGCCTGGAGGAAGTCAGCCACTCTGTCAAAGGCGATCAAAGCGTCAACGGCGAAACCAGCGGAGAGTGGGATCAAGTTGAGCGGCATTCTGAGCATGTTGAACAAGGTGATGGCTGAGAAAATGTTGTAGGACTGGAAGTTGGACGTGGTGTGGAGCATCACGAGGAAAGTGACCATCACGGCGATCAATGTGATGGTAGAGATACCCGTGTTCAAAACAGCCTTGAGAGTCTGGATATGGAGGATGAACCCCTTCTCCTTGCCTCTGAAGGTCTCGACAATCTTGTAGTATGGCTTCTCCCATGAGTAGAACTTGATCATCTTGAGAGTGTTGATGATCTCGTTGATGGCACGGACACGGGCATCAATGTGCACATTGGCCTGTTTACGCAGCGACTTGAGCTTAGCGTTGAACCAAAAGATGGAGGAGAGGAACAGGAGCACGATACCGATACCGATGAGCCCCGAGGGACCCAGGTACACACACAAGACAACGAGTGCCACTGTGAATGAGATTGGGAAGGCCCAGATGAAGTGGAAGAATCCGACAGCGAGGTCGATTCTGTTGAGGTCTGTCATGACCAAAGAGTTGATCTTACCGTTCGGGAAGTCGAAGCGGGCCCTGGTGCTGAGCTTGAACGACTTGGTGTAGATCACGTTCATGAGCGTAGCCTTGACTTGGGCACCTGTGACCATCGAGGTGTGGAAGAAAGAACCAACAGTGAGGGCAGCCACCATCTGCATTGCGGAAATACCAATGGCGTAGCCGATGGCCTTACCAACAGGCTCGTTGGATATGTCCCTGTTCTGGACATACTTCACCAAAGCTCTCACCAAGAGAGGATTGAGCACTTGGGACAAGTCCGCGATGACTTTGGAAGTACCACCGACAAGCCAGTATCGCTGCTTGAAAGTGTCGTTGAGCGCCATGAGGATGACCCACTTGTCCCAGCGGTCAGAGTCTGGGTGCTTGAGCCTGTAGCGGGCTATGCGTGTCTCGAGGTTGGCCATGAGCCTGGTGGTCATGTCGTTAACGGCGAGGTCGCCGCCGAGCTTGTAGAGGTCTTCCTCCTCGAGACGTCTGAGGTAGCCTCTGTTGATCATGTCGTGGGCCCACTGGAAGGTCCATATGGACAAGATGTTGGCTGTGAGGAGCGGGTAGAGCTGCTGGTTGGGCACGATGGGCCGCGGAGTGGAGCCCGTGAGGAACTTGAGCACGGGCGAGCCCTTCTTGAGCTGCATCGGCTTGATGGATACATGGCTGTTGGCACTGGACTCGTCGCTGGATGAGTTTTTGTGCTGGTCGGTCTGGGACGAGGAGGTGTTCACTGAGACGAGCGGGATGTCCTTTTGCTCGCCCTCCTCATCGCTGGAGGGTTTGGGCTGGCGAGTGAAGAAGCCCATTGAAAAAAAGTTTGCGATGCCTGTGCTGATGCTTGTGGTGGTGCTCTCTGATGCTGCTGGAAAGAGAGGATGGTTGTAGGGGGGCCCAGCTTGTGTTTGATGAACCTTCTGGAAGGTGGTGAGAAGGGCAAGAGGAGAAGGCAGGCGTGGATTTTAAGAACTGTGGATAAATTCTCGCCCCGAGAAGGATATTCGGACGAGCTTCCCAAAGCGGAAGAGATCCGATGAGCGCGATCGGCCGCTGCCGATAGCGCCGGTTAACTCCAGCACCGTACGGGGCTGTCTCTCTCTCTCTTTCTCTCAGGAAACAATGGGTGGACCCTCTTGGCGCCACAGACCCCATCGCCACATCCCCTTTGGGATAAATAGGCGTGGTAGCCAATGGTGATCTTGCCCGAAGAGATATTGCGGGGGTGCCAGTTGGGCATCGCTTGGCACTCGAAGCTGTCTCGGGTGTCTACAGAAACTTTTTTGTGTCAGACCGGACTTCGGATTACCGCTGTTTCTCAAGCAAAGTAGGACAAAACACCCTGTGGCAACTGGCCAGCAGCGGTGAGCTCAGCAGCCACTTCGGAGATTGTGGACTTAGCGGTAGCAGCATCAGCGCCGTTCATCTTGGTGGCCACCTCCTGCAACTTCATATCGTCGAATGCGGCGATGATAAGGTCCAAGTCGGCATCGATAGAGGCAGCCTTGTCAGCGTCACCAAAGTAGTCGTTGTCCTTAGCGGCGTTTCTAATGGCTCTCTTGTTCTTCTTCTTAGCAGCCTTAGCAGCCTCCTTGTTCTTCTTAGCGTCAGCCTTAGCAAGAGCAGCAGCTTCCTCGGCAGCCTTCTTAGCAGCAGCCTCCTCAGCTTCCTTCTTGGCCTTGGCCTCAGCTTCGGCACGGGCACCAGCCTCACGCTCCCACTTTCTGCGCTCCTTCTCCTTCTTCTCAGCCTCCTTGAAGAGCTTCATACGTGGATCCTCCTTGTGGGCACGGGCAACGAGATCGAGCAAACGCTTGTTGTCCTCGGTTTTGTGTTTCTTTCTAGCAGCAATGTTCTTACGCTCGATGTAACGCTTGTGGTCTCTGTTCGAGGAGTCGTCTGGAACATCCTCATCCAAGAACTCGAAGGATCTCCAGGAGTCAAAGTTGTACCAGAAGGCGTAGAAGGCCTCGACGTCCTCCTTGGAGGTCTCCAAGTCACCGAGCTGTGGGACTGGCTGCTTCTTGGAGAATCTGGCCTCGGCGGCGAAGAATGGGCCCCAGGCCTCGAAGAAGTCGTACTTGGACTTTGGAGCAGGTGGCGCAACGTCGGCGTTCTCATCGACAGAGTCGAACTGGGCACGCTTGACAGGGTCCATCAAAGTCTCCACGGCCTTCTGGATAATCTTGAAGAACCCATCAGCGTTCAGGTTGTTCTCACCCTTCTTGTCCGGGTGGTGTCTGAGCACCTGCTTTCTGTGGGCACGTCTGATCTGGTCCTCGGTGGCTCTCCATCTCAAGTGAGAGATACCCAACACGGCGTAGAGGTCTGCGGTCTTCCAGTCACGTGGGTCGTGGGCGAGCAGCTCCTCGGACTGCTCCTCGTCGCCCAAATCAGCGTCCTCGTCGGCCTCCTCGACGCTCTTGACGTTCTTCTCGGCCTCGATCTTCTCGTACTCGGACCAGGTGTGGCCTCTGAGGGAGCGGGAGGCGTGGGCGAGGAAGTAGCGGCCCACAGGCTCGATTGGACGGCGCACTGGCGCGGTGTACTTGGCGTAGCTCTTGAAGTTCTCGGCACCGAAGTCGGCTGGCAGCGATGGAAGGGACATTTTGGGTGGTTTGGTTACGATTATCAGAGTGAGAAGATGCTGTGGTCGGTGATGGAAAATTTTTGTTGTGGCCCGGGCTCCATCAACTTTTCGCGGGCGACTACAACTGCTACGACTACTCCTACCACCACGACAGAGAACTATTACAGAGATAAGACAGAGAGAATACAAATAATGTCCCAGCACCAGGACCTCGCCTGCTTCCACAACAACGCCATCGTCCCCACAGGGCCGGAACGCCTTTTCGCCGTCCTCACACACGCGCAGGGCACAGCGCCCGCGTGGCTCATCAACGCCCTCATCGAAAACGCTCTCTACGGCACATGCATCCTCAACAGGGACCAGCCCTTCCGCAAGGCCGCTGTCCAGAGCGACGTCACGCTGGTGTCCTTCCTCCACGATGAGGCTTTCTATATGAAGGACCTCCGCAAGAATGGCGTGGAATTGGGTGACTCCTTCCACTTCATCGACCTCTTCTCCGACCTCTTCTCCAAGATCACAAACTTCGAGACACTCACAAAGACTATCGATTCTCTGATATCGCAGATCAACACTTACGAACACCAAAACCGCGTCATGTTCATCGAGGGAATCGAATTCCTGCTCTCCGCTACGCAGATCACACCAGCACAACTCCTCACACAGATTACCAGACTGCAAAGGGCATCGACGTCACTCTTCATGGTTTGCGCATCCGACAGGGAGCTCGTCGACATCAAAGTAGCCAACCCGGCACTCCCAGAGTTCAAGACTGCGGATTTCCTCTTGAGACTCCTACACAGATCCCAACTCAACATCTCCTTAAGACCACTGGACACGGGCAGAGCTAAGGATGTGACAGGGACCTTAACAATCTCTAGAGGTACAATACCCTACGAAACACTACAAGTTGTCGAAAAGGAGTATCTCTTCCTCGTTACAAGAGACCAACAGACAAAGCTGTTCTTCAGATAACACTATTGCACATGTCTCCGTCTGCGCCTGTTGTAGAGATCATCCAGAGTGAACTCCACGGCACACCTCGTCCACAAGATCGGTAAGGCGGGCCATACGCTCTTCTCACCCACAGACATCCAGTAGGGAATGTTCTCCAGCGTCCGATGAACGTCAAACACCCTCCCGAAATCCCTGACAAGCGTCCTCAACTCGGGCACAATAGTGACTTCACTAGCGTTCCTCGGTGTCTTCT
This sequence comes from Petasospora rhodanensis, assembly GCA_030569395.1. Classification (NCBI taxonomy): domain Eukaryota; kingdom Fungi; phylum Ascomycota; class Saccharomycetes; order Phaffomycetales; family Wickerhamomycetaceae; genus Petasospora; species Petasospora rhodanensis. The sequence continues at coordinate 19,204 of JAJMKQ010000258.1, forward strand.
CATCCACAGCCAACCTCTTGACAAAAGAGAACAGCATCCCCGTGCGATCCATCAGTTCAACACGATGTTGCAGCTCAAGACCAAACAGACGCTGTACCATCCTCTTCAACTTCCATCCACTCTTATGCTTGATGTCATTAACAAGCAGTGGTGCCAAGTACGGTCTCGCCAACGACACGACAAAGTTGTTCACGTTGAACAGCTCAGTCACCCGGGTGTATGGACTCTGTGCGTTATGTCTCTCATTCGCCTTCTGTGGGGTCAGGAACTCCGGCTTGGACGTGGTGGACATGGGCACAACCTGGTTGTTCAGGTCTTTGATGAACAAGGAGACGTGGTCTGAAAGCACGCCGGTCCCGATTGATGCGTAGATCGCTGACCAGATCACAACGTTTGGTGCAGTCACGTAGTTCAGCAGTGATGGAATGGATTTGTCCGTTGGGTGGACGATGATGTTCAAAATCTTCTCCGTGTGGAGATATGCCTCTTCAAACGTCGTGTCCCCCAGATGATCCTTGACGAACTTCATGAACACGAGGATGTCCTGCGAATACCCCTTCTTCACCACGTTCTCGATGATGGATCCGTACCGTTCATCCACATCGGTGTTGAGCCTGTCAATCTTCGACAAAGACTGTGGCAAGTTGATCAACGTGTCTGCGAGCTCCTCGTTCGTGAGTGTGCAAATGAGCGAAGCCACCACGGCACCAACTGCGCTCCCTGAAATGATTCTCGGGAGCAGGCCCTTGAAATACAACGCCTTCACCACTCCAAGATGGCACAGGCCAAAGAGCGAGCCACCTTGTAACACCAACGCCGTGGATCCGAACGCCTGTCTCGCATCGTGGAAGAAGTCCAGCTTCAACTGGTTCGACGCAAGCTTATGCTGAGTGAACTCCGCATGGTCCAAGAACTTGAGACACGCCAGAACCTCAGATATGTAATCCTCAATCAACATCTTCGTCCCGGCATAACTCCTCGTGAAGAGCTCCTTCCCGGCAATCCCACCAAAGTTTCTCAAGAACCCACCAGTGCGGAACAACTTGAGCAAAAGATCGATATCGCCCTCTTCCCTCGCCTGTCGTAGCTCTTTCAACCGCTCACTGATAAGTCTGTAGTCGTACTTGGTGCTCGAGAAATTGTGTCGCCATAGGTCAGAGCCTGTCAGTCTGTCGAGGTAGTAGGCGGCACTGAGCCACGCTTCGTACGTCTCGGCATTGTGCAGCTTCTGTTTCGCCACTGCGCGTGGTGACTTGGTGTTCCAGAACGCGTACACCTTGCGGATCCAGAAGGTGGAGATGTCAAAGATGAAGTCAATCACGAGCCATATCGATGGTGGGATGTGGTTCTGGGGTTTTGGTTAGTTGCTGAATGTGGGGTTTCCCTGAGAGAGGTTTTACTCACTAGGACATAGGAAATGAAGGACAGGAGAAGGGACTTGGGTACAAGTAGCATCGAGGCTCTAGTGTTTCTTCTAAGGTTGAATAGGTTCTATTCGTCAACGTCGTTGGTTTAAATAAAAGCACAGAATTAAATGTCTCTTGAGTTGGATGGGAACGAAAATCCAATGGGCCCACGCCCGCACACACCCGAACACCTTCAACATACAGAGAACTCCTTATCTAGCGGCGTCTCCCTATCCTCCAAAAGCAATGAGAGCATGAAGATCATAGCCCTGCAGTGCGCCTGTTCCTGGTTCTGATAACTGATAGGGAACTTCAGCCTCAGGTCCGCCACCTTCTTCGTAATCTCTGCGAGTTCATCTTTCTCCTGGCCCTGCTTCACCGCGTAGATGACTGCTTTGAGTTTGAACATCCACATGTGGAAATCGCCGTCTTCATCCTGTAAGTCACCAGCCGTCATGATGAGTTCCTTGAGACAGATGTTGCAGAGGTTGTACAACTGTGTGTCAATGGCGTCTTCCGAAGATGTGTCAATCTCAGGGAATGGTGAGTCGGAGAGGATGGAAACCGCGTACATGCGTCGTAAGTTGTGAAGCCTGAGTGAACGAGAGAGTGGGATGTTTTCCAAAAGACGTGATTGGAGTGCAATGTCCTTGGTGAGTGACTTCCACGTGTTGATGATCTTGGTGTAGTTCTCTGAACCGGTGTGTTGGGCTTGGTGATCGAGCAACATCGTTAGAATCGTTATGAGTTCTTCCCGGCATGAGGAATGCAGTAGACGAGTGTCCAAGAGTGTGTACCCAATGATACGAATCATGAGATCGTTCGTTCTCTCGCTAAATGAGGCCAGCGTCACTTGTGTGAGAAGATATGTCAACTTCGTGAGCACAAGTGGGATGGGTTGCAACTTCTTGTACGAGTTCAGTTGGTATGACTCTTTGTCCACGACACCGACATCAGTTTCCTTGACACCAATTCGTCTCATAAAGCGGTTGATGTACTCCACGGTCACCTTCGTAGTCTTGAGCTTCCTCGTCTCTTCCTTTATCGTCATTGGATCCGTCTCGTTGTAGATGTCAAACGTCGAGGACTTGCCCGGCTTGATAGCACAGAGCATCAACAATGACGGCTCCTCGTCCTTGGCCTTGACGTACTCTGGCGTGCCGTAGTAGTAAAAGTCCTTGAGCTTGATCTGTTCTCTATGCGTCTTGAGGTAGTCGATGAAGGACTTGTCCTTAAACACGAGCTTGTCGAACCCGGACTCCAACAACTTCATGAACTCTTCCTCCTTCTTGACGGCGGCCTGTGCCCTGTGGTCGTCCTCTCTGTGCAACTTCAGCAACTCCTCGCTCTTGCGCAAAGTGTCCACGGACGACTTGTTCAAGCTGAAGGGTGCCCTCGTAGGCGGCGGCAACTTGAGCTTCTTGACCCCGTTCTTCTCTTCAAAAAGCGACGGTCTCTTCTTGGTCATGTCATCCACGAGACCCTTGGACTTTCCCATAGCGCGCGCAAGGAAGTCGTCGTCCTCGTCCTCCTGCTCAGACTCAGAGGTGGAGTCCGTCACGTTGAACACGCTCTCCAGCAGCTCGGCGTTAGGCGAGGACTTGAGTGAGGCGCTTGGCTCCCTTTTGGCGGGTGTTTTGGCCACAAGAGTTGTGGACCTCAGCTTCAGCATTCCGGTGATGCCGCTCGTCATTTGCGGTGGTAGTCTCTGGCTCAATCTCAACTGACTGCTTGCCTGGCCAAAGGATCAACAGACGCGTCCAGAAATTTTCCCTCGCCACCGCGCGCGCTCTGTGTTGACGTTGCGCAACCCTATTATTTCTCCTCGTGTGCTCTATGCGTCTATTCTTAAGTGAATGTGTATGTCTTCCTCAGTACCCGGATCTGCTGGAAAGTGCACCTTCAGGGTCAGCCACGGGTCTCACTTCAGGAAGCGTGATCAGCCCTCTCTGCTCCTTGATTCTCATCTGAGTCAACTTGAGCAGCTCGTACACCACGCTGAGCACGGGAGTTGGCACACCGTTCTCCTTAGCAAGACGGAGTGCATTTCCCAGGATAACTTCCACTTCGATCTGGTTGCCCTTGCGCACATCAACAAGCATCGATGGCGCGTACCAATCACCATCGTCACTGTGGATCATGATGTCCCTAAGCTTTGGATCCAAAGTGACACCGTCAGAGGCAGCCATCGCAATCACCTCGTTCATGGCTGGAATGATCAAAGTCTCTGTAGACCCAAACTCCTGCAATCTGCCGACATCCAAGTTCGTAAGGGCACCAATGGTGTTGAACACGGCATTGTACACCAACTTACGCCATCTGGTGTACTTCACGTCTTTATCGACAAAGCACAAGTTCTGGTCCTTCTTGTACAACGACACAAACTCCTCGGCCTTGGCCATCTGCTCCTCCTTGGAGTGGACGCCGTTGTCAAAGTATCCAACAGCGAGTGAGTCACCGCCGGTCTGGTTGATCACACCGTGGTAGTTGGCAGAACTGATCATCGACACACCAGACAAGACAATATGTCCTGGGAATCTCTCAAACACGGCCTTCTCAATGCCCAACCCGTTCTGTTGGAGCACAATCACAGTGTTCTCAGAGACGGCATCGGCGTAGATATCCTCCACGTTGTTGAGGTCTGGGATGTTCTTGGTAGTAACAACGATGTAGTCAAAGGGACCATACTTCTCCTGAGCCTCAGTGCAAGTCTTGGTGAAGTGTGTAGGTCTGTACCCCTCGATCTTGCCGAAATCTGGCGAGCTGATCTGGTATCCCTTCTCAGTGACAACGTCGAAATCGGAACGGATCACCGCTGTCACTTCACACCCGCCCAATTGGAGCGTGTAGGCGGCGACGACTCCGACACCACCCATGCCCACGACGAGGATCTTCTTAGCCATCTTGTCTGTTAGTTTGTTTCACTTCAAACGAGTTAGTCACAGCAGAGCAGCCATCGCCCAGCGTCGAAATTGATTTGAGACCCCCTCCACCAAAAAAGAGACCCTTCCAATTAAACAGCCGCCCAAAGCGGCAGGCCGTAGCGAGGGCCAGCGAGCCACGAAATTCGCGAACACGTTCTACATGCCAGGAGCGCGAGTTCCAGCAGCCCATCGGGCATCAAATGGAATCGCGGGAAAATGGAAGGCAGTGGAGCAGCCGTGGGCGCCCGTCGGTGGGGGGACGGGGGCGGGCCCTGCCTTCGATCTTGCCACTTTTTAAAAGGCGCCCCGAAGAAGGTTTCTAAAGAAGGTTGATACTCAACACTGCATCGCACAAACGACCATGGATGTCGACTACATCAACGAAAACCGTATGTTCCCGGTCTATCCCACCATTCCCACAGGGACCTTGTTTACTAACAAGTTTGCTATGCAGACATCGAGGCATTTGCCAGAGCTTTGAATGGAGATCTTCCGCAGCACAACCTCTCCACGAAGGCCCAAGTGGATTTGACACAACGACTTGTCGGTTCACAGGATCTCAGCGCGGTTGTCGAACCAGTGGAGAAGATAACTTCGCAGAACGATTGGGGGCCCGTGCACAGGCGTGTTGACGACGACGGCAAGCGGAAGAAGAAGAAGAACAAAAGAAGGAAGTCCGGAAAGAGTGACGAGTACTTCCAGAGTATGTCCTACAAACTGTTGAGGTTCCCCATCCTGATCCCGATCCTGCTGTGGCTTGGATTCCTGACGATACTGTACATGTTTCTGAGAGTGTACATCTCTCTGTATGAGAAGTACATCAGATGGAGAGGGGAGAAGGCCCGGCTGAGAAAAGTGTTGAGAGAGAGCAAGAACTATACAGAATGGGCTTCTAATGCCATCAAGCTCGATGAACATCTCGGGTTGGCCAAGTGGAGGAAACGGGCATATTTCTACTACTACGACTACGACACGCTCGACATGACAGTGAAGAAGCTCAAGGCTCTACAAGCGGGCAATAACGTTGAAGAGCTGATGCTTGTCCTTCAGAGTTGCATCAAGGCGAACTTTGCCGGGACGGAGAACCCGTTGCTCTATTCACAGACCTATTTTGGCACCAAGGAGATTGTGGAGGAGTACAACGCCGAGGTTGTCAAGTCTTTGGAGCTGGTGATCAAAGACAACTCTGTCTCGGTGGATTCCAAGCGACAGCTGTTCAAATCCCTGGATAAGAATTTTGGTAAGACCGCCCTCTGTTTGTCGGGTGGTGCAACATTTGCATACAACCATTTCGGTGTCGTGAAGGCGCTGTTGGAGAACGACCTCTTGCCCAAGATCCTCAGCGGTACATCTGGAGGCGGGATCGTCGCCGCACTCGCTGCCACAAGAACCAACGAGGAGTTGAAGGAGTTGTTGAAACCTGAGCTGGCACATAAGATCACCGCCTGTGAAGAGTCTTTCAAGACGTGGTTCCCACGCTGGTGGAGGACGGGTGCCCGGTTTGACGCGGTGGACTGGGCAAGAAAGTCCACATGGTTTACTATGGGATCGATGACATTCAGAGAAGTTTATGAACGCACGGGCAAAGTGCTCAACATCTCCACTGTCCCAGCTGATCCACACTCGCCGGTGATCCTCTGCAATCACGTCACCGCTCCGAATTGTGTCATCTGGTCCACACTCCTGGCATCATCCGCCGTCCCTGGGATCTTGAACCCGGTAGTGCTGATGATGAAGGACCCGAAAACAGGTCAGCTCGTCCCTTTCAGTTTTGGTACAAAGTACAAAGACGGGTCCCTCAGAACGGATATCCCAGTGGAGGCCTTAAACACTTACTACAACGTAAAGTTCAGCGTGGTGAGCCAGGTGAACCCGCACATCTCTCTTTTCTTCTTTGCACCTAAGGGGTCTGTGGGTCGTCCCGTGTCCAGATCGAAGACTGGGTTGAGAGGTGGGTTTATCGGTGCTGGGTTGGAGAGCTTCATTAAGCTGGAGAACAGAAAGTGGTTACAACTAATTAAAGGGCTGGATCTTCTACCTCATATCATGGACCAGGATTGGTCGAACGTTTGGCTGCAAAAGTTTAGTGGTACTGTGACTATCTGGCCCAAATTGAATCCATTGGATCTGAGATTCATTTTGGCTGACCCTGACGAGGCAAGACTGGAAAAGATGATCAGGAATGGTGAGATGGCTACGTATCCGAAGCTGTTGTTCATCAAGCATCGTTTGAACATTGAGAGGAAGATCGAGGAAGGGTTGAAGAAGTTCAAGAAGTCGAGTAAGAGACTTTCCAAGTCCCCAGAGCTCAGTGATGAGGAGTATGAGACCCGCGGGAACTACGATCTGGATGTCGGTATCGGTGGACTGCAGTACCAGGTGAAGTTTGACCAGAGAAACGACGACCTTTCCACAGACGAGGAAGATGATGATTTGCAGGACATCTCCAAAGACACCATTGAAGACGACGAGGCCCCAGACGACGAGGCGGAGCCTGAAGCGAGTGGGTTCCTGAAAAGAAGAACCTCCACCTGGTGGTGAGGGTAATCTATTTACATTCCAAGGCCTTTTCTTGTTGTTCAGCTGTACGTATGCTCATGTGGCCCGTACCAAAAGCCATTCCGCGAATGCGTTTGATGCGCGCCCACACACAAAACCGGACACGAATCCCAAAAGCGGACGTGGGCACCTCCAGCTCCTTAACTTAACAACGCTCTCAAACCACCGTAAAAATGTCACTCGTCTACGACCCGGCCACGAAGCTGATCTCTACCGTCGACATCACAGACACAGACCTCTCTGAAGAAGTTGCACAGCTGAACAGACTCGCAAAGGACCTGATTTCATGCAGCACAGAGGTTCCCGAGTCGCCACAGCCGTCTCAACAACTGGGCCCACTGATCAAGAAACTTGCTGAGTCCGGTGTGGAATGCATGAAGAAGAAGAAGTTTGACGATGCCGCTAAGCAGTTCACTCTGGCGATTGATATGGCGTCGAGAAGAGCGAGATGGGAGGCGTTTGGCGTACAGTTGCAAGAGCTGACCAACTTGGTCCAGGCCCGTTGCGACGCGTACATGATGTCCCAGAGATATATGGAGGCCCTTGGTGACTCGGAGATGCTGTTGCAGATGCAGATGAACACGCCAGACAACTTCCTCAGACACGTGTTGCCCCTGATGCGCATGGGCAGATTCGAGGAGGCGAAGGTTGATTTGGACAAGGCGCTCCAGCTCCACCCGGACAGCGACCAGATTAAGAGCCATATCATGATTGTGAGAAGTCTGATTGCCGAAGAGAATGGCGATGTCACCATCAAGCAGCAGCCAAGACCTTGATTAATGCTACGTCTTTTAAGTCATACACAGTAGACTCTTTTTTATAATATAACTATACAAAACCAAAAACTAACAAATCGATAAATACAAAACACCTAAACATTCCCAGTGCTTAGACAGACAATGGGAACTCACCAGCCCAGTCGTAGATCTCCTTCTTGATGTTGGAGAGCTCCTCAGAACCCTCGGCGATCTTAGCCTTGAAGTCCTTGAGTCTATTAGCCTCCTTTGGCAACTCGGACTGCACCTTGATGGCGTACTTGACGGCCCAGTCGATGTAGTGGACAATCTTCTTGAAGTCCTCCTCGCCCAAGCCACGGGTGGACATGGCTGGAGCACCGATTCTGACACCACCTGGGACGAGAGCGGACTTGTCACCTGGGATGGAGTTCTTGTTGAGGGCAATGTTGATGTTCTCACACACCGTCTCGATACGGGCACCGTCGATGCCCTTGTCTCTGAGGGAGACGAGCACCATGTGGGAGTCGGTACCGTTGGACACGAGCTTGTAGCCATACTTGGTGAACTCCTCCTCGAGGGCCTTGGCGTTCTTCAACACCTGCTCCTGGTAGGCCTTGAACTCTGGGGTAGCAGCCTGCTTGAGGGCAGTGGCCAAAGCGGTGATGGTGTGGTTGTGTGGACCACCCTGGTGGCCTGGGAAGACGGAGAAGTTGATTGGGTTCTCCAAGTCGTAGAGCACCTCCTTGCCGGTCTTTGGGTTGACGGATCTGACGCCTCTTCTGAAGAAGATCATGGCACCTCTTGGGCCTCTGAGGGACTTGTGGGTGGTGGTGGTGACGATGTCGGCGTACTCGAATGGAGATGGGATGACACCAGCGGCAATGAGACCGGAGATGTGGGCCATGTCGACAACGAGGTAGGCGCCAACCTTGTCGGCAATCTCTCTCATTCTCTTGTAGTCGATGAGTCTGCAGTAGGCGGAGGTACCGGCAACGAGCACCTTTGGTCTGAAAAGAACGGCGTTCTTCTCCAAAGTGTCGTAGTCGATGATGCCGGTCTCGAGGTCAACTCTGTATGGCATGGTCTCAAAGTAGGTGGACACGGCAGAGATCTTTCTGGTGTCAGTCTGGTAACCGTGGGACAAGTGACCACCGTGTGGCAAGTCAAGACCCATGAGTCTCTCGTGTGGCTTCATGATGGCCTGGTAGACCTGCAAGTTGGCTGGAGAACCGGAGAGGGTCTGCACGTTGACACCCCACTTCTCCTTGTCCAAGTTGAAAGCCTCGAGGGCTCTCTTCTGGCAGAGAAGCTCGATTCTGTCAATGTGCTCGTTCCCACCGTAGTAACGGGCGCCTGGGTAACCCTCGGAGTACTTGTTGCACATTGGGGTTCCAAGGGCGTCGAACACGGCGGTGGAGGTGAAGTTCTCGGAGGCAATGAGCACGATGGAGTGTCTCTGTCTCTCGATCTCGTCCTTGATGATGGCCTCGACCTCTGGGTCGGTGTCCTTGAGGTGGCCCTCGACGAGCTGTCTGTGGGATTCTGGGAGAGCGTATGGCATTGTGTGTGGGTTGGTTTGATGGTGGCGAAACGAAGGCTCGAGAGGGTCCCCAACGTGGCCAGCCCATCGCCTTATAAGCTCCCCAAAATTTTCACGTGGAGGCAATTCGCGCGCCAATGAATTTTGACGGGCAGAGTCAACTCCGGACGTAACGCCGAGCACTACTACATCTACAGACGGAGATGTGTCAAAACAAACATAATTGTTACGTATCGATCACTTGCCCTGCTCAGCGAGCGCTTCTTTGATGGCCGTCGTCACCGCAGCCATGTGTCCGTAGCTCTCATCCAGCGCAGAGACACCCATGTGGCCCACACGGAAGTACTTGCCCGCAAGGTCCTTGTGGATACCACCGGCAACCACGATGCCCTTGCTGTAGAGGTAGGCAACCAGCTTGCCACCATCCACGCCCTCGGGGAAGTATGCAGCAGTAAGACCGGAGGCGGCAACCTTGTCGTTCACAGGCACGATGGAGATACCCATGTCCGCGAGGTCCTTCTTGAACTTCTGCGAGACAGCCTTGTTCTTAGCAAATCTGGCATCGAGCCCACCGTCAAGGATCTCCTTCAACGACACCTTGAGGGCGTTCACCGTCTGGATAGCCGGAGTGGCAAAGTACGAGCCCTTGCCAGCCTCGTAGTTCTGCAACACAGGCAACCATCTCTTGATGGAGGCGTAGTACGACGATTCCACCGGTCTGTTCATACCACGCTCAATGGCGCGCTCAGAGAGGAAACCGACGGACAAACCAGATGGGACACCAATGGCCTTCTGCGAGGCAGAAAGGACATAGTCCAACCCCCACTTGGAGAACTCAATGTCCTCGACACCGACGGAGCAGACACCATCAACGACAACGAGCGTCTCTGGAGAGGTTTTATGGGTGATGGCAGCGACAGCCTCAATGTCAGACACGACAGCGGTGGAGGTGTCGACGTGGGTCACGGTGATCACGGAGTACTTCTTCGACTTCAATGCCTTCTCAACCTCGTCAATGGCCACGACATCGCCCACTGGGGCGGTGATCACGTCAACGTTGGCCCCGTACACCTTCAAACAGTCGGCAAAGCGGTCAGAGAAGAAGCCCGTGGACAACACCAAAACGTTGTCGCCAGGGTACACCAAGTTCGTGGCAGTGATGTCCCAGCCAAGCGTACCGGAACCAGCCACGACGACACCCTGGTCCTTAGGGTTGGTGGACTTGAAGAGCTTGCGCAGGTCCTGGAGGGCGCTCTGGAAGATGTGGACAAAGGCCGGGGCGGTGTGTGCGAGGGACTGGATGGACTGTGCCTGGCGCACGGCCTCGGAGATGACGATTGGGCCCGGGATCAGGAGGATCTGTTCTTGCTCGATGGACATTTTGGCGGTGCTGGAGCTGTGGAAGGCTTTGGGAAAGGCCACGGGGGCGGGAGAGCAGCGTTTTATACCGCACAGCAGTGGGAGACGCAGTTTCGCGGGGGAAGTTGCGAGGGGGAGGAGGGGGAGTCGGCGCTCAAAGGACGATAAGGCCAGGCAGCGGGGCATTGGAATCGTTGGGTGGATGGGAGGAGCTGAGTCAGGCAGAGGTGGAGAAGTCGAAGAGCAATTGCCCCTTTCCAACCGTCGGCCTCCTCGACCCAAACAATTGCCCCCCGGAACGCTCCAGCGCGGGCCGCCCATTGGCAGACGCAGCGCCCGAGCGATCAAAGCGGGCAAATCCGTGGGGAACTCGCGCCCATCCGTCCGGCGGCCGACCTTGCCATCGCGCTGACTCGGGGTGAGCCGGAGTCACCGTCCGGAGTCAACTGGGGGAAGTCACTTGGATGTGTCAAGTGCTACAAAAATTACCCACATCAACTTATGAACGCCTCATGCATTGCTGTATTCACTTCCTCGTCATCTTCTTCTGAATTCTCTCAAATTCCGCATCGTCCAGATCGTATTCGCTCTTTTTGGCCTTCTGCTTCTTCCCCTCCGATTTACCAGTTTTTGCCTTCTTTGTCTTCTTCGCTCCGTACTTGTTCTCCAGTCTCGAGATCAGATCGTCCATACTCTGTTTCTGCTTAGACTGGATCAACTGCTTCAAGTCGTCCTCCGTGTCGAGCTTGCGCTTCCTGGCAATCTGCTTCTTCAACTCTTCCGCCTCCTTAGCCTCACTCTTCTGACTCTTGAGGAACTTCTTGAAAAGAGCCTTCCTTTTCTTTTTGTACTTCTCCCAGTTGTCTGTGGACTCGATCTTCCCGTCCTCGATCAGCGACTCCACAACATCAAACAGTCTCTGTTCATCCCCCTCCGTCACCTCGGTGTGCGGGATAGACTCGAACAAGTAGAGGAAATCACCCTCAGTCTCTCTCCACACATCCATGATATCCTCCTCTTCAGCAGTACTCCCAACGTACTCCTCCTTGTCCTTGGCAATGCTCTCCTCGGTAATGTCAACCTTCGTAGCACTGAAGTACTCAAACCAGTCAAAGTCAGAATCACCAATCTCTTCCAAACTTCCAGTCTGATCATACCTCTTTCTCTTCTTCGCATCAGACAAGATCATATGTGCGAACTGAACCTTCTCGAACTCCCTCTTGGACTCTTCTTGTTCAGACTCAGACTTGCCCTGGAGTTTGTCAGGGTGGTGGATCAGACAGAGACGTCTGTACGCGCGCTTGATGTCCGCCTCGGTAGCCGTAGACTCGAGCTTGAGCGTAGCGTATGGATCAAGATCTGGGAAGGGGACAGGCATTATGGATGTAGTTTCAATTGTATGTTCTTTGTGATGGGATGGCATGAGGGAACGCGTGCAGTGAATTTTTGTTTACGCGTTTCGCCACCGCTCCTGCGCGATCTTGGAGAGATGCCCTTGCCACTCTCTTCTGATGGGTGACCAAGCAGGGATATTTCATCTGAGTCACTACCACTTTCCCATCCTCCATCACACCCATTGACACAACCCCATGGTGTACTACTTCCGCTCGACTGGAGCGGACAATAGCTTCGAAGCATCTCCCCGATTCGTCTACATGGGCAAAGATCAACTGGAGAACGATGACTTGATCAAATTCGGCTTTGAATCAGACGTTTGGTTCCACGTTGACGACTACAGCAGTGCCCACGTATACCTCCGTCTCCTCCCCGGTGAATCATGGGACCAGATCCCCGAGAGTCTGCTTGTGGATTGTGCACAGTTGGTCAAGGCCAATTCGATCCAGGGAAACAAGAAGGATGATGTCAAAGTCATCTATACGCCTTGGACGAACCTCAGGAAGTCCAAGTTCATGAAACCCGGTGAAGTTGGGTTCAAGAACCACAGGTCAGTGAAGAAGTTCCATGTGCGAACGAGGGATAATGCCGTTTTGAACAGATTGAAGAAGACACGGGAGGAGCTTGTCGATCGAGATATGCTAATTGCAGCAAGGAACGCCAGAGATCCAGAAGTCGTTCCACGTACACTACGACAGCTGAGGGAGGAAAGACTCAAGCTTGAAGAAGAGCAGCAGAAGGATGCATCGCTCAAGAAAGAACAAAAGAAGTCCCAGAAACAGAGGAAGAAGGACGCCGAAGAGGAGGCTTGGTTGAACGATACACTCTCCGACATCGAAGATACTGCTACGATAAATACACCTTGATGAGACTGCAGCATTCCAGGTAAAATGTTCACAAATTTCGTTTATAATGAATAAAAGAGGCGATAAGAGAGACCAGCAGAGTGGTTGAATGTGTATGTGTTGACAATGGATGTGGGATCTGGGTGGAAGGGTGGGGGTGGGGGTGACAAAAAAAAACCAATTTATGCTTCAATAAATAGAAGAAAACTGTTGAGTGATGCTCTGTAATGACGAGGGGACCATGTTCAACCTTTCTCTCTTAGGAGGTGTGTGCGTGTGTGTTGTATAATGTGGCAGTGGAGGTGGATGGGATGAATGTGTCTGTGCGATGTGATGTTTTCTTGTGTTGCAATGGTTCAGATTACTTCAAATCGGCAGCGAACTTGCCAGCGGCTCTCTGACCGTCCCACTTGTCGACCCAGTCAACAGGGCACAAGGCGGAGTAGGTCTTGAAGAACACCTTGCATGGCTCAAAGTCCTCACCCTTAGCGTTGATGCACTTGTGGTAGTCCACGTATGATTGCCAGCAGTGCTTGGTCTGGTTCTGGTTTGGGAATCTGGCGTCGAAGCCGACGGTGTGCAATGGGGTCTCCTCAGACATTGTGGTGGTGGTGATTGGTATCAGCTCTTTCGTCCTCTCGAGACCCGCCCAAACACTGAAAATTCGTACGATGCCCTCGATCGGGCTTGGTGGTGATGCGCCCGCGAAAATTCACGGGGTTACCCGCTGGCAGCCAATGGCGTTGTGTGCCAAATTTACGCGGTGCTGATTGGCCGGCCACGCGGTGGAAAGCGCGATCACGTGACAGAGTGTACCCTCGGGATTAGTCACGTGCGTGATGCGATGAGCTCCGAGTTCCGAGGGCCAGAATTTGCGGGTCCCTCTGCCGTTTTTTTGTAGCTGCGTCTGTTGACACCTTCTTTCAGGTGTTTTTGGGCACAGGTTCGAAGAGAGGATGAGCACAGCGATGGTGAAGGTCAAGGGCGCCAAACGGTCGCACTCGTTGACACAGTCCTTGGACAACAAACTCGAGGGCCTCATCGAGAGGCTGCTCAATGAAAAGACTGCCACCAACAAGAGGAACAACCCCGATGCCGAGGATGACACCGCCAACATCGCCCTCGCGAGAGATCTGACGCTGGGAGAGACTTTGTTGTTCGCACAGCAGAAGGACCTCTCACTACAGCGTGTCAAGCGTGTTGTGTTGGAGAAGACCCTGGAGAGAATTCTCAAACAGATCAGAGAAGAGGAGAAGCTGGAGTTGGAAAGCATACTGGGAGATCAGATCAAAGAGGAGGACCACGAAATGGATTCAGACTTTGAAGGTGTTGATGTTGATGACCTCATGGATGTGAAGGACACGAACGAAATGAACAAGTCCGTGGTGGGTCTTTGGGGTATCAAACCAGCTGAGGTCCCATCAACCTCTGAGACGCCTGTGGAGACAGAGAAGGAGGAGTCCACAGCGGTCACAGAGACCAAAGAAAAGGAGAAGAAGTCCAAGAAGAGATCAAAGGACTCATCCAAACCATCAAAGAGACAAAAGGGTATGTTACATGATTTTCCCCTCAGCAGAGACGATATACTAACAAGCATAAAAGTAGACAAGGACAGATCACCTCCAACAACATCACTTTCACAACTCGGAGGCATGGACGAAGTCGTGTCACAACTCATGGAGATTGTTGGTATGCCAATCCTGCATCCAGAGATCTACAAGACCACGGGTGTCGAGCCACCAAGAGGTGTGTTACTCCATGGTCCCCCAGGTTGTGGGAAGACCACCATCGCTAACGCACTTGCCGGTGACCTCAAAGTGCCCTTCATCTCGATATCTGCTCCCTCAGTGGTGAGTGGTATGTCCGGAGAGAGTGAGAAGAAGATTCGTGAACTGTTTGATGAGGCCAAGAGCTTGGCTCCTTGTATCATCTTCTTTGACGAGATTGATGCCATTACACCAAAGAGAGAAGGTGCACAGAGGGAGATGGAGAGAAGAATCGTGGCACAGATGCTCACATCGATCGATGAGCTCTCGTTGGATAAGACCAACGGCCAGCCAGTCATCATCATTGGTGCTACGAACAGACCAGACTCGTTGGACCCGGCATTGAGAAGAGCTGGGAGATTTGACCGTGAGATCTGCCTTAATGTCCCTAATGAAGCATCCAGATTGCATATCCTCAAGAAGATGACACAGAACCTCAAGATTGACGGAGCCCTGGACTTTGCCAGATTGGCCAAGGCCACACCGGGTTACGTCGGTGCAGACCTTAAGGCGTTGACAACGGCTGCCGGTATCTGTGCCATCAAGAGAATCTTCAGCACACTCACGAACAACGACGACCTCTTGGCCCAGGGACTCGACCCAACATCCATCGACACACTCTCCACGATCCAGAAGTTCTTGTTGAGGCATCCGGCCCCATTGACAGCGGAGCAACTCGCTCCGTTGGCCATCACATATGACGACTTCCTCACTGCACTGCCTACGATACAACCAACGGCGAAGAGAGAAGGTTTCGCCACAGTGCCAGACGTGACATGGGACAACGTGGGTGCGCTCACCCAGATCAGAATTGAGCTCAACATGGCTATCGTCCAGCCGATCAGAAACCCAGGGATTTACGAGCGTGTGGGTATCCATGCGCCAGCTGGTGTCTTGATGTGGGGTCCCCCAGGTTGTGGTAAGACCCTGTTGGCCAAGGCTGTGGCGAACGAGTCCAGAGCGAACTTCATCTCGATCAAGGGTCCTGAGTTGTTGAACAAGTATGTTGGTGAGTCGGAGAAGGCGATCCGTCAGGTTTTCACGCGTGCTCGTGCCTCTGTGCCCTGTGTCATCTTCTTTGATGAGTTGGATGCTCTTGTTCCAAGAAGAGACTCCTCGTTGTCTGAGTCCTCGTCGAGAGTGGTGAACACTTTGTTGACTGAGCTGGATGGGTTGAACGACCGTAAGGGGATCTTTGTCATTGGTGCCACGAACAGACCAGACATGATTGATCCAGCCATGCTCAGACCGGGGAGATTGGACAAGACGCTATACATCGAGTTGCCGACTGCTGCTGAGAGATTGGAGATCATGAAGACCGTGATCAACGTTAACAAGACACCGTTGCATCCAGATGTCGACCTTTCTGCCATTGCACACGATGAGAGATGTCGTAACTTCTCCGGCGCCGATCTCTCGGCTCTGATCAGAGAAGCTGGTGTCATTGCATTGAAGAAGAAGTTCTTCCACATGAAGCCCGTGGTGAGCGGTGCTGACGATCAGGAGATGATGGACGAGGACGAGGAGGAGCTGGAGGCCATCTTGGTGACTACGGATGACTTTGAGACCGCTCTCAACTCTGTCAAGCCATCGGTTAACGACAGAGATCGTGCCAAGTATGAAAGATTGAACAAGAAGATGGGTTGGTCCCTCGCTTCGGAGAACGTTAATGAGGCAAAGGCTGATGAGTGATGTGTACAAACTGTCATTAATATAGAGATCATTGAGTGTAGTTTTCATCGTTGACCACGTCTTTGAACGTTCTTGCGTACTTTCCATGCCTTGTCGTAATCGGTGATTTTTTCGTGAGAGATGTATGGAAGGGAATTGCGACCGAACTTTTTGGTGATCTCGTTGTTGGCCATCTCGTGGATTGGGATTTCAGTTTTGGCTCTCACGAGGATGAAGTCTTGGTTCTCGGGCTTGGAGATGGCTTCGGGTGTGTAGAGGTTAATGAGCTTAGACTCTGTGTTGATGGAGTGGACAAGTGCCAGAGCCTTGAATGAAAGGTCCGTTGGTTTGATGGTGTTAAATTGTCTTTCATCGATGAGCGGGAGTGGATCACTTGTGAGAAGTTTGGCGAGTGTCTGTGATTTGACAGTGTAGATTGCCACTGCAGCGGCCTCGATGGCTCTGAAGACGTGTTCTGCGTTCACACCAAGCTCACCGAGCAGTGCCACTGCACGGATACCCTGTGCACCATACGTCACTTGGAGTGGTGCGGTGAACAACAACGGCTGGAAATCAAACTTGTAATCCTGGAGTTTGTGGAAGTATCCCAAAGTCTTAACCACTCTGAGTTGGGCAGAGGAGTACTTCGACACCGAGCTGCTGTTGAACGAACCCATCAGCGGGACCAATTCACTCGTCTGTGGTACAACCCAGTCATCGAGATCTGGTGTCCCGGAGTTCAAGTACACGATATGCGTTGGCTGGAGTCTCTCAATCAACGATTTGGTGAGTTCAAGTCCATACCCTTTGATCCAACCGGGGGTATTCACGAGCAGACTCTCATGCTTCAGTGCACCATCGGATTTATACCTCTGTATCAGGTCGTTCACCAGTGTGGTGTATCTGTTCGGTTGGTCCTTTGGTGAGGTGAAGCCAATGTAGTGGTTGAATTGCTCGTTGGTGGATGTGAGAGAGAGATGGTTCCCAAACTGGTACTCTGTAAGTCTGTTCAGTGAGATGCAGTCTGGCTTGGAGTACTCTGGTTGACCTGGGTCCAAGTCCATGACGTGGATCGGCAGTGATCCTGAAGTGTTGAGGAGAAGTCGTTGTGAGAGAAGTCTGACGAACGTGGATTTGCCAGAGTTCTTACCACCGATGACGACAACTTTGAGGAGTGTGTTGTCCTTGTGCAGTTTCTCAAGTCTTAAGAGTTCAGAATCCCATTGCCTTGTCTTCAGTGTAAGCACAGTGTTGTCAGGCTTCAAGACTGGGGAGAACGTGTATCTCAAGAATGCCTCCTCGTGTGGTGTGAGTGACCTGAGTTCCTCGGAGGGGATGTTGTTGGAGTTCCAAAACAAGCTCTTGAACGGTGGTGCGAGTCTTCCGATGTGTTCGAGGCCCGTGCTCAGATTGGAGACTTTGATGACTGATTTGTATGCTGGTGTAAATAGATGCTGGTTCTCCTCCGTCTCCGTGTTGAGGAGCTTGGATGAGTCGATGACCTGTGTGGCCTGAATCACTGGGATTGCATTCGATGCTGGATTGAGGAAGTTCATTGGTGGATGTGACGAGTGGTAGACGACACCGTTGATATCCACTGCTCCTCTTTGTATCTCTAGTGTGAACTGGCCTCGTATTATCAGGTTTTGTGAGTTCTTGAGCCCAAAGATCACGTACTGGTCGTTGTACACGGTGTTGTCGTCGTTGGGTGTGAAGCTTGAGGAGATGTACTTAGACTCCTCTTGCGGAAGTAACTTCATCATGGACATGTCCATGGCTGGGATGGGTGTCTGTGGTATCGTTGGAGCCTCATCTCCTGAGCTGTTGGAGTCTTCGTCCGATGTGTTTACCTCGTACATCGGCATCTCATCGCCCTGTTGGAAGGCCTGGAAAGCTGTGGGTTGGGGCTGTTAGTTGGGGGTGAAAATTGGTGAAGCATTGATTCAGGACGTACCGCTCTGTGCCATATCGATCGTTAGGTCTTCTCTTGCTTCTGTGTTATCAAAAAACACCGCCAAAGTCGAGTGGGCCTCTGCTTTAAAATTTGAAGGCCCATCCCCGACCGTTTTGGGAAGGAGGCACCAGGGCCGTGTAACCATTCTACTTTAATATACCGGTAGGCGCACTCCCAGGAGCTGGCGGTTTGGCACCAAATTCGCTGCTGGCGAGGGGTGGAGCTCCCAACTCAGCCACGCGGAAGGAGCAAAACACCCTCCAGCCATCCGAGAAAGCTGGGTAGATCCCTGTCCTCACTCGTCTGTCACTGCTGAACTTCTTCCCCTCCACAACGCGCACATATACAAGCGTTTCTGGCCATTGCACGACGCGCACCCAACAGTGGCAAACAAATTTGACACCCCCGCAAGCAATACATCTCTCCAACCAACAAAGACCAGGACCACACGACCACAAATGGCCACTCCACGCAAGGGCTCCATCTTCTCTCTGAGACCGGACGCTGCGTTCTACGCTGTTCCTTCGGAGACGGTGCTCTCCGCAGCGACGCGGATGTCGAATTCCCGTGTGCACTGTGTGCTCGTGAAGGAGGATGGTGGTGATCTTTTGGGGCTCTTCACCTCAAAGGATCTGGCGTACAGAGTTGTCGCATTGGGGCTGGACCCCTCTGTGGCTTCTGTGGGTGAGATCATGACGAGGGACCCGCTGTGTTTGCACATGGATACGCCCATCACTGAGGCGTTGGAGATCATGGTGAAGAGAGGCGTGAGACATCTGCCGCTGTTGGACGACGAGGGTGGGATCAAGGGCGTCATTGATATCACGAGATGCTTCCACCAGGCTATGTTGAGGCTCGAGCGGATCTCGTACAACGCTAAGCGTTTGGGCGAGGTGTTGAAAGATGTGGAGGAGAACTACGAGGATGTGAGATCCCTGGATGCGGAGAGGATCTTGGAGGATGTCAAGAAGCTGGGTGAAGTTATCGATATTCCTACTCTAGAGTCTGTGGATTGCAAGCCTCCGGTGTTTGTTGACTCTACCGCTGATGTGCTGACCGCTGCCAAGTTGATGGTTGATCATTCCACCACTGCATTGCTCGTGGTTGATGGGACGAGCTCTTCGAAGAAAGTGATTGGAATCTTCACGAGTAAGGACATCAGCTTCAGAGTGTTGGCTAAGGGGTACGACCCTGCCAAGTGCACGGTAGCTCGTGTGCTAACCTCGAGTCCAGAGTTTGCTAAGAGCAACGTCACAGTCAGTGCCGCGCTCAGACTGATGTACCAGGGCCACTTCTTGAACTTGCCTGTGATGGACGAACACACAAACGAGATCATTGGTGTTGTGAGCGTGTTGCAGTTGACGTACACTGCATTGGCTCAGCTCGGTAAGGGCGCAGAGTTCAACGGAGGTTCTTTGCAGCAATCCACTTTGGAGGAGGTGACGCACAGATTGGGCCAAGACCAGACCCCTGTTTGGGACAAGTTCTGGGACTCGCTGGAGAGATCAACGGAGGACATGCACACGTTGGAGTCGAGTGTTTCGAGATCGCCAAAGATGTCAAGAGCTGGAACTCCACATCAACCAGACAGCAGACGTTCCTCGATCAACCAACTGCTCTCTTCGTCACGCAGATCGAGCTCATTAAACGCCAGAAGGTTCTCTGAGGAGTCCAACTCATCCACTGTACACATTCAACGGATCCCATCCACAGAGTCTCTCACACGCATGTCGTTCTACCTCAAGCGCAAGACGATTGTGTTCAAGATCAACCATCCAAGCATGCAACACACGCACAAGATCAGCATGACCCTGAACAATGGCGTGTCTATCTATGACGATCTGAAGCTGTTTGAACTGCTACGTCAAGAGATCGCCTCGAAGCTCGAGCTCGAGGACCTCAAGGACTATGAAATGTACTACCATGACGACGAGGGCGATTTGGTGCTCATTGACGACGAGGACGGGCTCGTGGAGGCCATCAACACGTTTGAGAAACGTCCAGAGTTCAATGCCGTCGAACTGGTGCTCAGACCGAGGGAGACCCCGGGGATGCTGGCGTCCTTGTGGGCGTTTGTGCATGCTACTTGGATGCTGGTGAGACGTCGCGCGGAGAGCAAGGCCGGGTTGATGGCTGGTACATTGACGGTGCTCTCCATCGGCGTCCTCGTGGGGTACTCCTTTTCACGGAGATGAATGAAATGTATGTACTGCTTTGGCTAACGAAAATGAAATGCTTATGAAAAGGAAGCCGTGGTTGTAGAGTGGCATCGCGTGCTGCATGACTGGACCCTTGGGCGAACTTTAGTGAGCTGGGGAGGTGGGAAGTCAACAAGCAAAGTAGTAGATATATGGGCTCCTTGAGACAGTCACAGCACCACTGACCACACCCTCACCAACAACAAACCAGAGGCCCCCAGCCCAAGAAAACAGTCAAACATCGCCCGACCCCGCCATCCGCAGCTGCCAGCGCCCGCGCGATTGCCGATTGCCGCGCACAGACCACCGCCGCCGCCCCACGCAACGGATCTTTTGCCCTCTGAATCCTCTCCAAAATCGCAGCGAGGAACATTCCAGACCGTCCAAGAACCAGTTACTACACACACCCAAGTACACACAGACACACCAACGATGGATCCCACCCGCAAGCCGAGAAGAAAGTCCTCGATCGACGCCATGGACCCCTTTGAGCAGGCCGAAGTCTACTACGGCCCCGCCACCGACCCGGCCAAGGGCGCACGCTGGGCAAGAACAAGAACGCAGTCGGTGATGGAGAACATGAGCACGCTCAAGAACCAGTTCCGCGAGGAGTTCAAGTCTTCCATCAAGAGACGTGGCTCGCAGGACGAGACGGGCATGTCCACGGGCTCGCTCTCGCGTGGTAAGCGCTTCTTCATTGCTGACATCGACGCCACGCTCAAGGAGCTGCTCGACAGCGAGGACACCGACCACAACTTCCAGATCACCATCGAGGACACGGGCCCCAAGGTGCTCAAGCTGGGTACCATGAACTCCAACGGCTACAACCAGAAGGACATCCGTGGAACGTACATGCTTTCCAACCTGCTCCAGGAGCTCACCATTGCCAAACGCTTTGGCCGCAACCAGATGATCCTGGACGAGGCCCGTCTCAACGAGAACCCAGTCGACAGGCTCTCCCGCCTGATCGCCACCCAGTTCTGGAAGAACCTGACCAGACGCATCGACGCGGACAACATTGCCACGTTTGCGAAGGATACCAAGATCCCGTCCAATCCGAGAGTGTACATCCCACACGACTGCCACGACCAGTACGAGTACTTCACAGCCGTGGCACAGAAGCATCCAGAGACGAACCTCGAGGTGGAGTACCTCCCACAAGAAATCACCCCGGAATACGTCAAGTCGATCAACACCCGTCCGGGACTCCTTGCGCTTGCCATGGAGAAAGTGCACGATCCAGAGACAGGAGAGGACACCCTGCAAGGGTTCCCATACATCGTTCCAGGCGGTCGTTTCAACGAGCTGTACGGATGGGACTCGTACATGGAGTCCCTGGGGCTCATCCTGAACAACAAAGTGGAGCTGGCCCGCGGGATGGTTGAACACTTCATCTTTGAGATCCAGCACTATGGCAAGATTCTCAACGCCAACAGATCGTACTACCTCAGCAGATCGCAGCCTCCGTTCCTCACAGACATGGCATTCAGGGTGTTTGAAGCCATGGGTGGCCAGGGGAGCCACGAGGCGATGGACTTGCTGGAGAGGGCACTGAGGGCCGCTATCAAGGAGTACAAGACCGTGTGGACCTCCTCGCCGAGATTGGACCCAAAGACCGGGTTGTCATGCTATCACCCTGCTGGATTGGGTATTCCTCCTGAGACTGAGCCAACTCACTTCGATTCCGTGCTGGGGACATATGCATTGAAGCACGGTCTCTCCATCGAGGAGTTCAGAGACAAGTACAACGATGGCACCATCTCCGAACCGGCATTGGATGACTACTTCACACACGACCGTGCTGTGAGAGAGTCTGGACATGACACGTCGTACAGACTCGAAGGTATTTGTGCCAACTTGGCCACTATTGACCTGAACTCGTTGCTGTACAAGTATGAAGTTGACATTGCAAGCTTCATCCAGAACTACTTTGATGGTGAGTTCAAAGATTATGACGGCCACCTTGAGACCCCTGAGGCATGGACAGAGAGAGCCAGTAAGAGACAGGAGGCTATCAACAAGTACTTGTGGAACGAGGAAAAGGGGCTGTACTTTGACTACAACGTGAAGCTTGAACTCCAGTCCTCCTATGAGTCTGCCACCACATTCTGGGCCTTGTGGGCTGGTCACGCCTCGCCAACACAGGCCGAACGTCTCTCTAAATCAGTCTCGTTGTTTGAAGAACTCGGTGGTCTCGTTGCCGGTACGGAGAAGTCTCGTGGTGAGATCTCCCTCGACAGACCATCGAGACAGTGGGACTACCCCTTTGGCTGGGCACCACAGCAGATTCTCGCATGGGTCGGGTTCTCCAAGTATGGCTATGAGAGCATCTCTAGAAGACTGGCTTATCGCTGGCTGTACTTGATGACGAAGGCGTTTGTCGACTACAACGGTATCGTGGTGGAGAAGTACAACGTCACCAGGGCCACGGACCCACACAGAGTGGAGGCCGAGTATGGTAACCAAGGTTCAGACTTCAAAGGTGTCGCCACCGAGGGCTTTGGCTGGGTCAATGCCAGTTACATTGTTGGGTTGACTTATACTGAGAACCATGCCAGAAGAGCCTTGGGGACATGTACACCTCCAGATGTGTTCTTCAGAAGTCTGAAGGCAGACGAGGAGAGGAAGAAGTATGGGTTGGATGAGCTGGAGAAGAAGAAACCCGAGTTTAGCTTGTGAGCCGTTCTTTATTTAGCAGCTACTACACGTACAACATGATTCTTATTTCCTTCGTTTTGTGAAGTAGTAACTTTGGGGCCGTCTTGACGTTCTTCCATGCCATGCTGTCTCAGTCGAGGTTCACCTCTACTTCACCGTGTATGTATAGCTCGATCCCACCTGACTACACAACTAAAACGAGGCTTAAAACATTTCTGGAATCCCACACCCCACACCCAAAAACACCTCATGAGCGTTGTCATGGCGTCTTATATAAAAATGGTACAGTCCAACAATTAGCCAGGCGGGGGGTTGTGCCCGCCCACCCGCGGGAGACGGCGACACGGGCCAAGTGTTGGCACTGCACCATGACAACGGTTTTGCACGTGGCGCTTTGATCAACTCGGTCTCGACCTCGGGGGGGCTGGTTTTGAAGAGGGACAAGGAAGAAGAGCTCACGAGCGATCCAGAGGTCAGAGGCCACGGACACCACTTGAGGTCCACCTCTTGCTGGACTACAATTGCACCAGTTTGCCCGCGCTCATCTGATCCTGGAAATACGAGCAACGCGGAGCTACAGTCCTCGATAGATATTTTTGGGCCTCTCCTGGAAATCTCGATTACTGTATCCGGGCAAAGGTAAACACGCCCTGGGAGGCTCTTCCTTCCCAAAAATAGGCCCTACGGTACCGTACAGTCACCCACGCTGTGGTATGATAGGCTGGTTTGGTAGTCGTGCACAATGACTGCTCCAGGGCGGCTGCCATAGCTCGTTTGATGAGGTACCGCACGCACCGCACACCGCTGTCAGCGTCAGACTTGTTCGCGTCTTGAAACTTGCTGGACTGGAAGGGGCGGGATGTGCACAGCGTTGCTCGGTGTTCAGATCTGGTCCGGGGCAAGAGCAAAGGTGACGAATCATGTGAGCAGACGATCGTACTTCCATAGAAACCACAGATCGAACACGGCGTCGTCTGTCTCGGGTGTTTGACGACCAAGAGGGGCACGACAACTTCCTCATCCGTGTCTCATCCGTCCCAAGTTGGAAACCTTTCTCCGAAGACTGCATATCCGGGGTACCAATTCACTATGTCAAGGTGCTCGTTAACCCCGGGCTGTGCATGTGGCGGCATAATCATCGCAGCCAGAGGCGCGTAAGGTTTGGAACATCTTGCATGTTAAGGGGGGACTGCCGCGGTGGGCGACAAGGTTGGCTCTCCCGCCAGCCTAAACGAGAAAGCGGGTAAATTGTTTACAGAGCGGACCACTTCGGTGGTGCCAACGGGAGCGACGCTGCCCGGTGTTTGCCTCACCGCCCACACAGCAGCCATTGCTCTCCTATCACGCTCCCACAGAGGCTGCTCGCCCTGCCTGACGCGTGACAGGTCAGCAAATTTGACGTGTTTCACCGTCACGTCGTGATGATGAAGTTCCAAACTAAGAACGCGCCGCGGCGCGGGCGGCGGGCTGGCCCAACAGCCGCGACAAGGGGAGGCTATATATATAATCCCTGAGCCTCCTCGATCCCACCCCCTTTGACAGGCGGCCCCCGCCTGACCTCTCGTTCTTCTAGATCTCCCTCCTTCGCTCACCCTTCGCTCACCCCCTCACACATACACACACACAACATGGTGAGCTTCACAGCACTATCGACACTCGCTCTAGCTGTGTCCACCGCTCTCGCTAACCCGATCCCGTCCCACGGCGGATCCCAGCTATACAAGAGAAGCTGGGACTATGAGTCCAGCATCATTCAGGGTGTCAACCTCGGAGGCTGGTTCGTTCTCGAACCCTACATCACACCGTCACTGTTCCAGGTGTTCAGCGACGACGAGAGCGAGATCCCAGTGGATGAGTACCACTACTGTCAAACACTGGGCAACGCCCTCTGCTACTACAGACTTAGAGAGCATTGGAAGTCGTGGATCACGGAGGAGGACTTTGTCGCCATGGCCAACGTGGGCATCAACATGGTGAGAATCCCTATTGGCTACTGGGCCTTCCAACTCCTGGATGACGACCCATACGTCCAGGGACAGGAGGAGTACTTTGACCAGGCTATTGAGTGGGCAAGACAGTACAACATTAGCGTCTGGGTGGACTTGCACGGTGCACCAGGCTCGCAAAACGGCTTTGACAACTCGGGCCAGAGAGACGTCATTGGATTCCAGGAGGGTAACAACACACAGGTGACACTCAACGTGCTGCAGTACATCTTTGAGAAGTATGGTACCTCCGACTACGACGACGTTGTCATTGGTATCGAGTTGCTGAACGAGCCGTTGGGTCCTTCTCTTGATCTGGATGCGCTCACTGACTTCTGGAACACCGCGTACTGGAACTTGAGAAACACGGGCTCCACTCAGAACGTGATCATCCACGATGCCTTCGAGGATGCTTCCTACTTCAACGACAAGTTCTTGCTGGATGAGTACTGGGGTGTTGTCATTGACCACCACCACTACCAGGTGTTCTCCACCGGTGAGCTCTCGAGAGGCATTGACGACCACGTCTCCGTTGCCTGCGACTGGGCCACCACTGCGCTCACTGATTACCACTGGAACGTTGCTGGTGAGTGGTCTGCCGCCCTTACTGACTGTGCAAAGTGGCTCAACGGTGTCAACCGCGGTGCCCGTTGGGACGCCACCTACGACTCGAGCACATACTTTGGCTCTTGTGACAACTCCCAGGATATCAACTACTGGAGTGACACTGACAAAGAGAACCACAGAAAGTACATTGAGGCCCAGCTCGATGCCTTTGAGCAGCGTGGTGGTTGGATCTTCTGGTGTTGGAAGACTGAGAACGCTCTGGAGTGGGACATGCAGGCTCTGATTGCAAACGATATCTTCCCACAACCATTCAGCGACAGAAAGTATCCAAACCAGTGTGGATTCTGAAAAGCAAAAGGAGATGAAGGTTTGTATGTACATTAGTTCAGTTCGTTATATCGTTACTTTATACAGCACAATGGGTTTGGGGCATCCCTCTCCCATTCTTTCTTCGTTATCCCTCAATGTTTGGTAGATCTTCCCCGAGTTTGATAAAGACAGAGAGAGGAAGTTGTCGACCTGTGGCAGGTGCACAAACAAAGTTTAAATCTTATATTTGTTGGTAAGGGGTACACTCTTCCAGAAACGAAAGCCTGCTTTGACGAAAACGTCGAACAAGGGAATACAGCGAGCTGAGTAAACAACCAAAACAAGTCATTCAATTTTCCTTCCACCTAAAGATGGTTGTTGCATATATATAAAAAGAGAATCGAGCTGCCAATTATATCCAGGATAGAAGGATGGTGGGGTGTGGTGGTGGTGGTGGTGGGGTACTCAAACAATAAAACATCTTACAAGTCGGCATCATCTTCATCTGGCAATGGCATGGCGGTAGCCTGGTCCATCTCCTGCTGGTACTGCTGCATCAAAGCGGCATCGACCTGAACCTCTGGTGGAGCAAGGGCTGGGGCAGCAACGAACTCCAAGGCTGGGTTACCGACAAGCTTTCTGGCCAACCACAAGAATGGCTTCTCGAAGTTGTAGTTGGACTTGGCAGAGATATCGTAGTACTGCAAGTTCTTCTTTCTGTGGAAGGTGATGGTCTTGGCCTTAACCTTTCTCTCCTTAACATCAACCTTGTTACCACACAAGACGATTGGGATGTTCTCACAGACACGGACAAGGTCTCTGTGCCAGTTTGGAACGTTCTTGTAGGTGATACGGGAGGTGACATCGAACATGATGATACCACACTGACCGTTGATGTAGTAACCGTCTCTCAAACCACCAAACTTCTCCTGACCAGCTGTGTCCCACACGTCGAACTTGATCTCACCGTAGTTGGTGAAGAAACCCAATGGGTGGACTTCGACACCGAGGGTGGCAATGTACTTCTTCTCGAACTCACCAGTCAAGTGTCTCTTGACGAAAGTAGTCTGTTGGGTAGTTGTTAGTAACTCTGCATTCTGCTTGTCGCATGCTTATTAGGGGAGGATGGAGGTGGGATGATGGCAAATGGCAAAAAGGGAATGTGAACATGAGAGCAAGGGAGGCTGGACTGAGTGTGGATGGAAATGAGCCTGCTGATGACTTGCGATGTTTGCAGCGTTGGAATCTGGTTGGTATCGACATTTCCGACGCCGTTGATCCATCACTGATCTGACAGGTGAGCCGCCGGACGGAGTTGCGAGAATCATCAGCAATTCAACAAAGGAATTTTGACAGCGAGCGAGAGTGATGGAGGTGGTTTGTAGATGACACAGCACCATAGAGACTCATCACTGGACTCCTCTCCATTGCCGCCGGATCTCCCCTTGTCAACCCAAACGAAATCAAAACACAAAAAAAAACATCGCCACCGGGCATTCAACCCTCTAAAGCAGCGGGAACGAAACGAGTGCAACTCACCTTACCGGTACCACCGTCACCGACGAGGACGAGCTTGAATGTTGGAACTTCCTGGGCCATTTTGTATGAGTTTTTTGTGTTGAAGTGTGGACAACGAAGGAGCAGACGAGCAGTGGTTGTGGGTTTTTCTACAATTTTTCTTCCGTAGCAAAATTTCAGCGGACGGCGGCGAAGAAAAAAAAAAAAAAAAAAAAACTGTTTGTTGACGAAACGCAGTCGTCAGGGCAACGGCACGTGAATGTCACGTGCTTTCGTGCCGTTTGGCCTAGAAACGCTTTAGAGGTCTTCTACAGCAAGTGGGTAATACACAGTCGTTAGTCATTCATTAGTTGATCGTCTTGAGGATGTTTCCGAGGAGTTCTCTGCTGTTGTTCACGTCGTGTAACACCTTCGGTGGCGGTGGAGGATGCGATGTCAGCGTTGGCGGAGGCGGTAGTGTTTTTGTCTGTGCCAGTTTGTAGTGGTCAATCTCTGAAGTTGTCTGTGATCCTGGGATCCCCTTGTAGATGATGTCCGTTGTCACTGCCACTGATACGTCGTGTTCATGCCATTGTCCGAGCTCCTTGGCCTTCTCTGTGTGGTATTTGTTAGTAGTTGTAAACAGCGGATTGAGGAGAGCAAAAGACATACCTTCGTAGTAGTCACAGACAAGCTTGACGTGGTTTCTTCCTGTCAAATGGTTCTTTCTCACGCTCGTGGCGTCATGTGTCAAGTACGCTGCATACATGTAGTTAGTATAAACCGGTGCCACAAAAAGACAACCACCCAACCACGGCGGCTTCGTACAAATCGGTCCACTCACAGTTGCAGTAGTCACAGAAGAACTTCACCATCTCTCAAACCTTCTGAACGATGCGTTCCCTCCGATCTGGCGCCTTCCCCGACCCCCGCCAGCTCTCGACCAATGATCGTCTCCATACAAAAACTCGTTCCCGCGCTTGCATCACGGCCCGGGTAACCCCGTTGAATTTCGCGCGCCCTCAATCGTCGAAAGAAAAAGCGCCTGAAAAAGGACACCCAGTTGGGCGGGTTCTGGCGTCGATTCATCAATTGCTCACCGTGACAATGTTGTTTGCTAGAAGTCTTGTTGCTGCCAGAGCTTCTGCTCGTGCCTTCTCTTCTTTCCCAGCCAGAAAGAGTGCGTATCGGAGCCATTGGGGTGCCGGAGATATGGAGAGCGGTCTGAACAGGCTACTACTTCTCTCCAGATCTACGCCCAGTGTATGATTACTTGAAGATCCAGCTACTAACACCTCCTTGTACCAGACATCATCCAGGACCTCTACATCAAGGAGCTCAAGGCCTTCAAGCCAACTCCACTCTCCGCCAAGGATGCTGAGGGTTCCGTGAGACCATGGAAGAAGCCAGTTGCCCCACAGGCCCCAGGTCTTGAGGCCGATGCTGCCACCCAGCTCGCCGACTACGAGTCCGCTGAGGTCGAGGTTGCCGCTCCATCCACCAACGCTGCTGGTGAGCAGGTCACTGAGGAGTGGTTTGTTCTCGAGGAGCCAGAGGAAGACAACCACCACTAAACGAATCCACACCGAGCACCGGAGGGGAGGCATGAAGAAAACATGGTTATTGACTAACTGACTTGATATATTCCACTTATAACTTAGATACGACTGTTTGGAAACAACGAAAATAACGTTCCACATATGACATTATGTGCGGTGCTGTAGTGGGAGTGGTCTGTGTCCGGTGGGAGCGGTGCCGGGACGGGTTTCGCGTATGGCTTTATTGTTTTGTTTACCTTTCCCTCTTTCCCTTTCTCTTCTGTTTAGACTAAAACGGCCCCGCTCTAAGATGTCAGACCCGGACTCCATCGCCAAAGCTGCCGACGTCATCAACAACATCCTCTTTGCCCGTGGGTATTTCCCGCCAGCGAGCGATGACGAGGACGAGGACCCGAAGCTTCTGTTCCAAACCATCAACAAAGATCAACTCCAGACAGAGAAGCAGGTGTACGACAACGACAAGCTCCTCATCAACACCGTGTACTCTCTCCTCCAGGAACTCGACCACCACAAGACCGAACGACAGTATCTCACCGACCAGCTGGCTGACAAGGAGGAGATCATCAAGCACTTGAAAGCGTCAAATAAGGACCACAATGAGAAGTCGGAGCTTTTACAACGAGACAACGTACACAAGGCCAACGAGGCCATCATCCTCAGACAGTCCATCAAGTCACTGAAGCAGGAGAAGACGATACATGAGCGCCAGTTGCAAGCGGAACGCAAGCTGAACAGCTCGCTCATGGCCAAGTTTGACGTGGAGATGAAGAAGAAGAACATTTTGATCGAAAAGTTGCAGGACAAGCTGTTGAGCAAACGCGTCAAGTTCCAGAGCATCATGGAGAGGAACAATCACAGTGTGAACGAGTACAAACCGGACGAAGCGGACAGCAAGCTCGTTCTAGACGACGAGATGGAGAAGATGATGGTGAACCTTTCGGATCTCATCACCAGTATGACACAACAGAACACGGAGGGCACACACCTCATCAACTTCATCCATTCATACCTCACGGTGCTCACAGACCACATGATACGAAGAATTCAGAATTCAGCGGGTGGACTGCCGCCTACGCCCAAGTTCTTCTTTGACAACATGAAGCAGCACACGCAGCAGGATGAACCCGTGAATGGAGACCTCAGCTCTAAGATGAGCCATGTGGTGGATTTACAGAAGCTCACTCCAACAATCATGGACACGTTGGATAAGCTGTACGAGCTCATGACGAACGAGGTTGGGTACGATTTCGGTAATGAACAGGGGAGCAGTGAGAGAGTGACGCAGCTGCAGAAGGAGATCGCAGTGCTGAGATCTAATCTCGACATGGCTATGGAGACTAACGAGAAGTGGAGCAACAAGTTCCAGCAGCTCAATAAGGAGAAGAACCAGAAATAAAATGTTCGAAGCGTGTATCAAAGTGTGTCATATAGAAAGCAAAGAAAAGGGGGGTATCCGTCCAACGAAGTGAAGTTGTGCAGGGATCGAGGGGCAGTAGGTACATGGGGCCCGGCTCGAGATCCCCGCCGTATGGTGTCTGTGTTATCCATAAAGTCGTCAAGTGAGTGTGTGCGTGAATATGCCATTATATCGTCATCAAAATAAGCCAAAGGGGCGGTGGTGGTGCCTCTTTACTGCTGTGCGTTCTCTGGAAGCTTCTTCTCCTCGTCCTCCACGGGGCAGCGATGGAGCTTCACCATCAGCACGCCCATCGTGATCAGGAACACGAGCAGTACGACGGATATGAAGAAGAGTATGAGCAGCGTGAACACGGACGAGTCGAACTCGTCCTTGCTTAGTGAGTAGTCGTGCGACGAGGAGGAGTAGATGGAGACGACCGTGTCGGTGAGGTAGTCGAGGGGTTGCTTCATCGTGTGTGGGTTGTTCTCTTTGTGCTGTGGTTGTCGTCCACGGATCTGGATGGGTCGGGGTGGAGTTGGGGGTTCAGGCAGAGGGGAACTCTCGGAAGGAGGGGGCAGCTGTCGGCTTATAAACTCAAAATCCAGGGTTTTTTGTGAGCTTGACACATCCTAAACGACCGCCGCCCGTAAAGCCCGACCGAAAGGCGGTTCGCGCAGCAGCGGCGCTGTTGAACCCTGAACGAACGGCGGGGCACTTTGCAAGCTCTGTGGACGAGCTCAACTGGAGAGGGTTCCTCAGTGGTTAGAGAAGGTGTCTACAGTCTCACTGTCTACCTCATATTGCTCCTTCCTGGGCCAACTCGCGCGCTAAGGGGTCGCCCATCACCAGCTGTCACGCCTACGCGGGCCACATCCGAAATTGCCAGCCGGGCCTTCTGTACGGGGTTAAATGACATACATACAAATTAGTACGCGTCCGTCCTTCCTGATCCGGTGCCTAAAAATCACAGCTCCTCGTCGCCCTCGTCCTCCGCCAGGTTCACGTGCACAGACTTGGTCTGCGTGTAGATCAGCAGGCCCTGCTCCCCGAGCTCACGCGCACCACCCTCTCCGCTGTGTCCGTACCCGCCAAACGCGGCCCTGATGTCCTCATCGTTGGACGAGTTGATGTACACGGTACCGCTCTTCACCTGCGCCGCGAACCGATGTGCTCTCTTGATGTTCTTGGTGAACACCATGGCTCCCAAGCCGTATTCGGTGGCGTTGGCAAGCTTCACTGCCTCGTCGTACGTCTTGAACTTGCACACCACGGCAACAGGGCCAAAGATCTCCTCGTTCCACAGCTTGGACGTGGTGGGGACATCGAGGAAGACGGTCGGGTTGATGTAGTATCCGGTGGACTGTGTCACTGGCTCGTCACCCATCAACTTCTTCAAGCCCTCGGTCTCACCTGCACTGATGTACTCCTTAACTCTGTCGTACTGAACTTTGGAAACAACGGGGCCAACAGCAGCCTCGTCGTCGAACGGAGCACCAACCTTCCAGTTCTCCAAAGAGTACTTCTTGAACTCCTGTGTGAACTCGTCGTAGATGGACTCGTGCAAGATGATACGCGAGTTGGCGGTACAGTTCTGTCCAGTGTTGTAGAAGATACCCATGCTGGACCACTCCACGGCCTTCTTGATGTTGGCGTCCGCAAACACAACCAATGGAGACTTACCACCACACTCCAGAGTCACGGACTTCAAGTTGGACATGGCAGCCTGCTGCTGGATGATTCTGCCCACAGCGGTGGAACCAGTGAACGAGATCTTGTCAATGTCCATGTGTGAAGCCAACGCAGCACCAGCGTCCTTACCGTACCCGGACAGGATGTTAAGCACACCAGGTGGGAAGCCAGCCTCCTTCACCAAGTTACCAAAGTACAACAGTGACAATGGAGTCGTCTCTGCGGACTTGATCACCACGGTGTTGCCAGCAGCCAGCGCGCTGATGATCTTCCATTGAGCCATGGCGAATGGGTAGTTCCAAGGGACGATCTGTCCCACAACTCCATATGGCTCCTGGCTCTCATAGACAAACTTGTCATCTCCAAGGGCGATGTACTTCCCTGGAACCTTGTCGACGTACCCAGCATAGTAACGAGCCAGGGCAGCGCACTGATCAATATCGTTCACGGCGTTTTTAGCGTATGGCTTACCGGCATCCAATGCATCGATCTTGGCGATGATGGCTCTGTTCTCCTCCATCAGCTCAGCGAGCCTCCACAACAACTTTCCCTTCTCCTGCTGATCCATCGTGCGCCAAACGGTCTCGTACGCGGTCTTTGCAGCCTCAACGGCCACGTTCACATCCTCGAGGCTGGCACTGTGCACGGAGCAGATCAATTCGGTGGAGTGTGGATCAAACGTCTCGATGAGCTCGCCGGACTTGGCTGCCACAAACTCGTTGTTGATGAAGAGTCCGAGTGGCTGTTCGTAGGCGGTTCCGTCTGGCAGTGTGATGGTCTGTGAGAGTGACATTTCTTGGTGGTGATTACTCGTGTCGACTGAAGTCTCCACTGTGCTAAAATGTGCGAGTCAGGGCCTTTAAGTAGTACTACGTTCAATTGACCCCGTCGACATGGCTTTACAGCTGGGGAAATCCGTGCCCTGTTGGGACCAGCGACCCATAGATATGAGCGTTTCTCCGGATTAACTTTCCCGTTTTGGTAATTACCCTATTAGGCGTTTTATTTTTCGCTACTACCTTTCTTATAAACATAAGGGCGGCGGAAGCAGGTTCTCTTAAACCGTCCTGACTTCTGCTCTTGGTTTTCAACCTCAGATGCTTATCTTCATCTCAGGAC
This sequence comes from Petasospora rhodanensis, assembly GCA_030569395.1. Taxonomy (NCBI): domain Eukaryota; kingdom Fungi; phylum Ascomycota; class Saccharomycetes; order Phaffomycetales; family Wickerhamomycetaceae; genus Petasospora; species Petasospora rhodanensis. Next base: position 52,340 of record JAJMKQ010000258.1, read on the forward strand.
ACAGGTATACGGCTCGCTCAATGTCCCGCTAAACCGTTCGACTACCATCGCCTTCCTCCAGAGACGGACGCAGCCTCGAAAAAACACATCATCGACCAAACCCATCTTCACCTTGTTCCACTACATTCTACATCACCCAAACCCCAACCAACGACAATGACCATCAAATTCCCATCCAAGATCACCACACTCCTCCTCGATATCGAGGGTACAGTGTGCCCAATCACATTCGTGAAAGACGGACTGTTCCCATACTTCTTAGACAAACTTCCCTCGATCCTCTCATCACAAACCTATCCGCTCGACCCCTCGACATCGACCATCACAGCCACACTATCCGAGTTCCCCGATGACGTTAACCAATCCGCATCTAAGCTCGAGGAACACATCACACACATGGTGAAGAACGACATCAAGGAGAAGACGCTCAAGGCACTCCAGGGACTCGTGTGGGAGGATGGATACAGCTCGGGAGAGATCAAGGCCCCATTGTACGCTGATGCCATTGCCTCCTTGCAGAAATGGACTGAGGAGGGGAAAGTGGTGTACATCTACTCCAGTGGGAGCGTCAAGGCGCAGAAGCTCTTGTTTGGCCATGTGGATGTCCAAGGTGAGAGCAAGGACTTGAACGGGTTGTTGAAGGGATACTTTGACATCACCACTTCAGGGTACAAGTTTGAGAAGTCGAGTTATGAGAACATCCTCAAGGATACGGGGAAGAAAGCAGATGAGGTTCTGTTCCTCAGTGATAACGTTAAAGAGGTACAGGCTGCCCTTGAGGCTGGTATGGCCTCTGCTGTCGTGCTCAGATCTGGTAACGCTCCGTTGTCGGAGCAGGAGAAGGAGAAGTACATCTTAGTTGATGACTTTACAAAGCTGGACATCTGAAAAATCTACAACATTGTACCTTAAACCATTCACACATACGTAGAGAGTAAATTATAATAAGCAGGGAACGGGGATATCACAAACGAGGAGAAACAGCAAATAAAGAGAGGGAGAAAGCAACAAGACTCAAGCATGGTCGTTGAACAAGATGTTGGCAGCAAGCTCCTCGTTCTTGTCACAGGCAAAGTACACCTGGATCACAAGGTCTCTGTCAAACCCAAGCTCAATGAGCCTGTTGATGGCGTTCTGCTCGTCTTCTGTGATCTGGATTGTATTTGGTGGGAGCTCTCCACCGGCACCGCCCAGCATGTCAACATCCTCGCCTTCACCGTCACCTTCACCGTCGCCCTGCATCAACATCTGCATCAGTGCCTCTGGATTCTGCTGGAAGGCCTGGGCGAGCTGTGGATTGGAGCCGAGGATCTCTTGAAGTATTGGCTCGAGCATCTCTGGGTTCTGTTGGAGCACCTGGCGGAGCTGGCCCATGCTCAAGGATGGAGCACCACCAGCGGCGGCACCAGCACCGGTCGAGCCACTAGAAGCAGCGGCGAACAAGTCCTGGTTCTCCTCCTCGTCCTCTTCAGCGTCGGCAGCAGCAACAGGTGGTTGTGGGGCCTCCTCTGCAGCTGCGGCCTCTGGGGCAGCTTCCTGGGCCTCTGGTGCAGCAGCATCAGCAGCTGGAGCTGGAGCTGGCTCACCGGCACCTTCTGGGAGCCCTGTCAAGAGGTACTCGACAGCTCTGTCCGGGTTGTTGAATGCTGCTCTGAGTGCTCTCTCAACTTCGCTGCGCTCGTAGCCCATCTCCATCATGGAGGCGATGGCGGTCTCTCTGGCAGAGCCCGTGGCGAATGTGGATGCGTTGAAGTCCTGGACTGGCTCAGAGGCCGGAGCACTTGTACGAGTGGATGGAGTGCTGTCGTCTGTAGTGACGGCGGCAGAACCCGGGACTGGGGCGTCTGGTGTGCGTACAACAGTTGGGTTAACTGGTGTGGATGGAGGGTTGGCAGCGGCAGCAGCGGCGGCGGCAGCGGCCGGGGCTGGCTTCTTGGCCGGTGTCTTGGCCACCATGAAGATGATCTGGTCATCGGCCTTGATCTTTGTGTCGGCAATGGTCTTGTCGTCCTGGAGCACCTTACCTGTTAGGGGTTGTTGTTAGTCGTGTGCACCGCGGGCGGCTAAAAGGAAAGACATACCAGAATACACAAACTTGAGCTGCTTGGCCTCGACGTTCTTAACGGCGGCGAGCTTCTCCTTGACCTGGAGCACCTGTGCTGGGTTGTTAGTCGTCTGGCGCCACGATGGAGCGTGTGTGGGCGCCGCCTGGGGAGAAGGAGTCCTGATCCGGGCGGCTACCGAGGGGCACTCACGGTCTCGGACGGCTCGATGTCCAATGGGATGCGCTCCTTCTTGAAGTCCTTGAAAGTGACCTGCATCCTTCGTTCTGTGCGCGGCGGTCTGGGCTGTGGTGGGGGGCGGCTGCTGGCGCTGGGCGGTTGTGGAAGGTCTTTTCCCCCCGTTCGATTTTTGGCGTTGGGGGAACATCGACCGCGCCGGTGGCAAATCAACAAACAAAGAACAAAGTCCGGGCAGCGGTTGATGGGGCCGAAACTGTTTCCTCGAGGGCTGTTCCACGCACACAGAAATGAGCAGAAGACCGTTGAAATACCGTGTGGAGGTCCCAGAGGGCCAGGCTAACGAAGCCAGCGCCATCAGAGGCCCTAACAGTGCTCTGACGGAGTTCTTGAGACAGCAGGGCATCAGTGCGGAGGAGATCAGGCAGAGACATCTGCGAAGAATCGCTGGAGAGGAAGGCGAGGAGGTCGAAGAAGACGCTGAGGCTCAAGCTGAAGTCCAACTGGCCGAGGTGGAGCAACCTGTGCAGGAAGAGGAGGTTGAAGAGGACCCTGAGGAGCTGGAGATAAGGATCGCAGCAAGACGCAAACGCAGAGCTGCCAAGGGCAAGAACGATGACGATGAGTACACCGATTCAGAGGATGAGGGTTTCGAAGTCGAGCGCCGTGAGAGACCGAAGCGTAAGGTTGTCGGTGAGGAAGAGACGTGCGCAAAGTGCTTCACATCCTTCATCATTAATGTCTACTCCAAGGTGAGTGAGACTGGTGGTTACCTCTGTGGTGACTGTACGAAGAAGCAGCAGGAGAAGGAGAGGGCCATCAAGAAGAACCAATTGCTCTCGAGGAAGAAGCGTCAGAAACTCGCTGTGGCGCTGTTGGACAGACAAGATGTGAAGCTCCCATCTCTTCAAGATCTCGCTATTAAGAAGGTCACAGAGAAGATCTACGACGTTGACGAGCTCGGCGATATTGGTGACATCAACATGAAGAAGATCTCCCGGATTTTGTGTCGAAACAGATCGCTCGACGACAACACTCTCAAACTTTTCCTCGACACGAACCTGTCCAAGTTGGAGTTCTGGGACTGCTCCGCACTGACGATCAACGCATACAACCAGATCGCCGCCTATTGTCCAAACCTGGAGGAGATGACTTTCTTGATGTGCGGTCGTCTGCACAACGACAACTTGAACTATCTGAGCTCACATCTCACCAAGCTACACAGTGTCGAGCTTGATGGTCCTTTCCTGATCAATAACGAGACATGGCAGAACTTCTTCAACAACGTTGGCCCCAGACTGCAGTCGTTCAAAGTTTCCAACACGCACAGATTCTCCGATGAGACCATGCAGGTGATGTTGGAGAAGTGTGGTGAGAACCTCAAGAGCCTGAAGTTGTCAAGACTGGATGGTATCAAGGAGAAGAGCTCATACGATTTGATGCCAGCATACCTCACCTCTTTGGAAGATCTGGAGATTTCGTATCCACACCACGAGGATCTCGTTGATGACTCGCTCTTGATCAACTTGTTGAGCATCAACGGTGAGTCTATGAAGTCGTTGTGCTTGGATGGTTGCTCCGGTCTCACGGATGAGTTCTTGATCAACGGTCTCAGACCATTTGGTGGGAACATCCGTAGACTCTCTCTACAACTCCTGGACCAGATCACCAGTGAAGGGTTTGTCGGTCTCTTCCATGAATGGGAGGCCAATCTCGGTCTCAACGAGGTGTACTTGAGAAAATGTTTCTCCCTGGCTGATGATGGTATCATTGAGCTTTTGCTCCACTCTGGGTCTTCACTCGTTGAGCTCTCCATCAACTCCGTGAAGGACCTGACTCTGTTGACGTTCCAGATCATGAAGTGTCCGAATCTGACGTACTTGGACTGTGGGTTTGTGAGGTCGGTGGATGATGCAGTGTTGGAGTTGGTTGGGAACAACTGTCCTCAGTTGAAGGTTGTGGACTGTTATGGTAACAACAGGTGCACTTCGAAGGCTCAGTTCAGGGACAGTATGAAGGTTATTGGTAGACAGAGTGATACGGTTTAAAAGGATGGTAAATTTTGGTTTTAGAAAGGTGTAGGCGGAATGAATATTTATAGCTCTAATCTAAGGCTGTTACTCGAACAGCTCTGGAACAACCTTTGGCAAATCAAGGATATCTCTGATCAACACAGCGCCTTCTGGAGTGGATCCCAAATCCTCGTCTCTCTCAACAAAGTGGATGGCCTTCTTGAAACCAAGCTCAACGGCGGTCTTGATGTTTGCAGCACTGTCATCGACAAAGTAACAATTGGTGAAATTGGATCCACCAGCCTCCTTCAGAGCTCTTTCAAAAGCAGCAACTTCTGGCTTACAGACGAAGTCCTGCTTCCCGTAATCACAGAAGGACAACCCTTCAAACATATCACCAACGCCCAAGAGACTAACCACACGCTCACCGTGGTTCTTGTACGCGTTCGTGAAGAGCCAGAGTCTGTCCACTTTTTTAGCATCTCTCAACTTCTGCAACATCTCCCTGAGCTGTGGGTCTGGATGGAGCACCTCTTGCAATGGGAGCGCGTCGTCCACTTTCTCGTTGTACTCCAACCCGTCAATCTTGTGATGCTTGACAAGACCCTGGATGGCGAGGCCATAGGTTTTGTAGTACTTCTGGTGGAGCTCCCATGCTTCTTCATTGGAAACGTTGAGTCTGCGCACGAAGTAGTCGTGGATGTACACCTGCATCATATCATGGATCTTGGTGGATCTTTTGTAGAGACAGTTGTCAATGTCGAAGAAGAAGATCGAGGAGTCGTCTTTGGGAACGGGACCGTTACCCAGTGGCAAAACGCATTTCGAGCCAGGGTGGTCCAGAGAGGTAAGATGGTCTTTGTTCTTCTGGAGCTCGTTCTTGATGTGGGACTCGTACTCCTCGTTGGATGCGGAGTCGCTGATGCGCGTTGTCGAGGACATGGTGAAGGTTCTTGAGATGGATATTTCGTGGCGTAACAGACCTGTAGAGCGTGTCAGACGGGTCAATTGTGGTTTGATGGATGAGAGGATGTTGTTCATCGATCCCAAGGAAAGGACGGAGTTGATGCAGAGGGGGTGACTGTGAGTCACTTGAGTTTCCAAAGGGAAGGGAAAACGTGTACTATCGCACAGAGTTATCCCCGTCGGCGCTCGATTCGGACGCGTTGGACCGGAGGTTTAATACCACCTCTTCTTCAGTATATTATTCCCCATTGAATAGGTATCAAACTCTGGTATTGCACTGATCCATAGATTGATACCAGAATGGCTCTCTGACCAAGTTTGGAGTCACGTAGGGCTATACTGCACGAATGAGGCCACTTTCCGCCGAGTTTCACGTGCCATTCACGTGAATTTTCGTTAGTCTGGTGTGTTGGATGCGCGCCTTTTTCTCCTCAGTTACCATCCGATATAGTGTAACGGCTAGCACGGTTCGCTTTCACCGAGCAGACCCGGGTTCGACTCCCGGTATCGGAGAATATTTTTTTTAAAAAAATTTCGCGAAACCGGCCGGTGATGTGGTCGTGCCCGTACCGATGAGCTGAGTCCGACTGATTCTGGCTCATCTCTGCTGATTAGGGGGTGGCAATGACAATAGGGGTGCCAATTTTACGAGAAAGTGACGGTGGTGTCACCGTCTGGTGACTGTTGATTGTTGGGAGCGTTGGGGGAGCGCCGCTGGGAAGGGTCTTTCTGTGTAGAGGAGCCCACCAGGGCAGGCCCGGCTCCCGTCAGCAGGAGCTTCCCCGCTGGGCGCTGGGCGGAGTGGGGCAGCCGGGCGGGGGGCCTGCCAGAGATTCTCAGCACATATAAATACAAGAGAGCCAGGACTGTGCCCTGCGCCCACAGCTGTCAGAGTCCCTGAGCCGCCAGATCAGGCCAGACACCCGTAAACATCAGCTTACACCCGCTCCCCACCCAACACAGCACAACATCGCTAAACGAGCACTCCACAGAGCCTCCAGCCCAGCTCCCGCCCGGCCGCCCGCGAACGCCCACCAAATTTTACCCGACGAAAAAAAGACATCATCCGCTGCCTCGCCACTGACACATTATCACACGATCCGTATAAAAGGGCCCGCATCCGCACGTTCCTGCCGCACAGACCCGTTCGCTCTCTCCAGCAAACACACAAACGCACAATATGTTCAGACTCACCCAGCAGCAGGTGCTCAAGACGAGAGTCGCCGGCCAGGTGGTCAACACGGCTAGAAACTCTATCAACCACTCTATCAGATTCAACTCGGTCGCCCTCGACAGAACACCGGGCTCCACCTCGAACACACAGACAGACCCATCTTCTCTCAGTTTTACAAACTCTATCAAGAATGTTGCACAGCTCCAGCACTCTGTGACACCGATCAAGAACCCAAGCAAGAACAACAACAGCAACAAAAACCGTGGGGGAAGACGTGAGAAGCCTCAGACCATCAACAAGTCCTCGCCATGGTACAAGCAGCTCTGTGCCTACAGAGACACACTGGCACAGCTCACAAACTTTGACGATCCTTCCGGACAGCCCTTCTTTTGGGACACGCTCAAGCGTGCCATGATGTATTACGAGGACCTCAAGGGCACTCCAGACTTCCACGCCTACCACGTCTCACTGCTCGTGTACGCTCTCCACACGGGTCTCAGAATGAACAGAAAGCAGCTGACGAGACTCGCCAAGAAGCCTGACTACGACGCCAGCTCGTTCCACACGGAGATGAACAAGTTCATCGAGCACTCTCTCAGACAGATCACCGACGACTTGCTCAACGAGCTCGTGACGCTCAACGAGTCTGGTGCCATGCACTTGCTCACATCTCTCAAGGAGCTCAAGCTCGACAACGAGGCCATCACCGTGTGGACATCCTCCATGGAGAAGAAGAACTTGCAGCCCGTGTTCCTCAAGCCAAAGGTTGTCGGTGTGCTCTTGCCCCTGATGTACAACTCTGGGTCCAAGTTCACGGATTTGGAGAACTTGTACGAGGAGTCCAAGGCTATCCAGGCCCACCCACACTTGTTGTCCGGTATGATCAAGACATGTCTCGCTGCCCAGGAGAACCAGAAGGCTGTTGAGATGTTTGGTGAGCTCTGTGAGTTGAAGGGCCACGAGACGTATTCCGCACTGTGTGATGTCCACTTGGCCTTCATCGGTGAGTGTAAGGAGATATCAATTGCCCAGACATTCTTTGAGAAGGCTATCAACAACGAGATGCCATACAAGTTCACTCTCCATGTCAACAACGTGAAGCAGCTTCTCCAGAACATCTGGACCATCGAGAAGGACTTTGACAAGGTGCAGCAGGTCTGGGAGAAGGCCACCAAGTTCTACGGCAGAAACATCCACCACGGTATCTCCTCCTCGCTGAACAACACCTTCTTCGACGTGTTCTTTGAGAAGTACGCCCAGGACAAGGAGGCTGGTTTGCTCAAGCTCAAGTCGCTCATCTCCATCTACAACGAGATTAAGCCGATTGATGAGCCTTTCTTCAACATCATCATCTCCAAGTGTACCATCTGGAAGGACAAGTCCATCATTGACACTCTCTATGACGCTTACTCTCTCTACAGACTCAACAAGACACAGGTGTCTCGTCGTATCTACTTGAAGTCCCTTGGAGCCATGAAGAACGTGTCTGACGCTGAGATCTTGCAGAGCTGGTACGACCTGGTGATCCACAACGACGCTGATGGCATGACATATATTGCCAACGCTGACTGGGCCGCCTTGAGAGACGCCACATTCGCCTCTGACGCCTCCAGAGCCGAGCTCTACGCCAAGGTGCTGAAGAAGTACCAGGTGTTCTGCCGTGACGGGAGACAGCTGTACAACCTCCGCTCCATCGTGAACCTGTACCCTGTGCTTGAGCCATTCATGAAGCACGACTTTGCCGCAGTGGATGCCTCCGCCATTGAGGTGCCGCAGTTCAAGAACCTCCGTGCCAACGCCATCTAACCCTTCCTCCGCTAACGCCTATTCTCATGACGACCGGGCCCGCTGAGCGCCCTTTAATAATGATGTTGTACATAGACCTCATACAGAATACCAACCTTTTTATTCAGACAACGTTGTTTTTGTAGTCAGTTGACAAAGGGTCTTCCCTGTCCCCGCGCACACCGGGAAAGATCACCGAAATTTAGGAGAGGCCGGCTAGGGTTGTTTAGGTTTATTTAGCGCATTATCCATTGCAGACAGGGCTGAATCCCACGTTGTTCAAGCACCCACAGAAACGTCACTTCCCTCCTGAAAGACACGCTTGTTCAGTACCCTCACCGTCCGTTGAACCCACCTCAGACAACACCGCACACGGTTATCATTCCCTATACACAGCCTCCTATCGACAGAGACACACACAAACAATGGGGAACTGTATGAGTTCAGAGCCCATTCCGGCCCATCAATCCACTGGAAGTACCACTGCCCCACGGAACACAGTCCCACAGAAGAAGCCAACAACGCCAGCAGCGACTACTACAAAGAAGAAGACAACACCGCCAAAAGTTGACAAGAAGAAAGGATACAAGCTCTCAGACACGCCGACAACGTCTGAAGAGAAGCTGACACCGGCTGAGGCTGCCAGAAGGGCCGCTGAAGAGAGGGAACAGAAGAAGAAAGAAACCCAGGGCAAATTGGGCAAACAGCTCGACGAACACAGACAAAAGAGCGGCAAGACACTGGTGCTCGAAGACCTCGCCAAGAAGGAGAAGGAGAAGAACAACGTGCACGGCTTGCACTACGATTGATGAGGAACAGTACGGCGTCTTTGATATTACATGGTGAACTTACCGGATCTGTCCTGTGTAGCCTTCTTCAACCCTTCAACGACGTAGGACTTGAACAGGGCAATAGCGTCGTGGACTTGATGCTCCTTTGCACCTTCAACAAGCAGATACAACTTGGGCTCTTCTCCATGCTTTGGCTCTTGTCCTGGTGGATAGTATCTCCCCTTGGATGTGACAGAGACCGACGTCTGTTCGATGATCTTGGACATGGTGATGTTGTTCGTCGCCACCCATCTCACATCCTGTGGCAGGTCGTTCATGTTGATCTTGGCGCTGTACACGCCTGCGCCGACGGTGCCGTACGTGATCTCCAAGTTTGGACCCTTCTCCTCTCCCTCTTCATCCTCGTCTTCATCGTCCTCATCCTTCGTCTCCTCTTCGTCTTCTCCAAGCTTCTTTCTCTCAGTCTTCTCAGTCTCGTTTCTCAGCTTGTCCAAGTGATCAAGACCCTTACCGCCAAACCCAGCGGTGATCTTCTTCTTACCAGCCTTCATCTCCTTCTCAAACGACAGTGCGAGGGTCTTGATGTCTTCTGGGACCTCGTCTTCTGGCATGCACTTGTACAAGATGTACGCTGCGAGATCTTCATCCTTGGAAAGAAGCGTGATGGCTGTACCCTTTGTGTTTCCTCTTGCCGTTCTCCCCGTTGTATGAACGTACTGTGCAAACGTTCTCGCAGCGTTGTAAAGGATCACAAGACTCACTTCTGGAACATCGAGTCCTCTGGACAGCACCTCAGTGCACACGAGGATGTTCGAAGTGGTGGACTTCTTGAAGAGTTGGAGATTAGATGTTCTCTCTTGGGATGGGAGACCAGCATGAATGCACACTGGTGAGTACCCCTTGTCCAAGAGCCGTCTGTTCATGAAGTTCACTTGGAGCTGAGACTCACAGAAGACGATGGTCTTCTCGTCACCTTGCTTTCCCAATAGCTGGAGGAGATAGTTGAACTTCTCATCTTCAGACTCCACAATCTTACCCATCTGTGTGATGTTCTCGTTGACAACCTGCTTGTTGCCCACAGCGATGATCACTGGCTTCTTCAATATCTTAACAGCAAAGTTCTGCAATTTTGTAGGGAATGTAGCAGAGAACAAAACACATTGCTTGTCCGGTCTGATGGTCTTCATGATCTGATTAATCTGTGGCTCAAATCCCAAATCAAACAACCGATCAGCCTCGTCAAGAGTCACAAACGTGACACGATCGGTCTTGAGAAGCTTGCCGTTGTTCAGAGTCAACAAGTCAATGAATCTCCCCGGTGTGGCAACAATGATATGAACACCTCTCTTAATCTCATTGATCTGATGTTTCAACTCCGAGCCACCGGTACAACAGATCGATCTCAACCCATTTGACTTCAAGAACTGTTGAATAGCTTCATGGATCTGGATGGCCAGCTCTCTCGTAGGAGACAAGATGATCCCCAATGGACCTGTCTCGCCGTTCTCCAATGGCCTCTGTTGCTTGATGTGTTTGAGCATGCCCAACGTGTAGCACATCGTCTTACCGGACCCTGTCTTGCCAATACCAATGACGTCCTTGCCGGACATGATGGCTGGGATGGTCTGTGATTGAATAGGCGTTGGGGCAGTGAATCGAAGCTCGTTGGTGAGAATGTTGAGCGTCTCAGAGTCCAGGCCGAAGTGGTAGAAGTTGAACACCGGGTTGATCTTCTTGTTGTTGATGAAGATGTTGTTCATGACTCTGAAGTTCAGCACTTCATCTGGATCGATGTGTTCCATCTCCACGAGGAAGTTCTTCGGGAATGGCTCGAGCTCTTTCTTATTGAACTTGATGTGTGGGATGTCTTTCGATTTCTTGTTCCGCAGCTTCTTCAAGAGTGCCGTGGCTTCTGTGTTCTCATCAACAATCTCTTCGCCGTCATCAACTGCCTGGGCATCTTCTGCCTCTTCAAGCAATGTCGGAGTGTTCACGGAGGTTGTCATTTCAACGTCTTCTCCCGTGAGCTCACTCATGAAGGCATCAAGTGGATCTCTTTCATCTTCATCTTCTGGCTTCGTCCTTGAAGTATCCATCATTTCTGTGGGTGTCTCTGACGGAATGAACAGCGGTTTCTTCTTGACCTGCACAACTTCATCTTCATCGTCACCAAAGATGTTCACTTTCTTGACCGGAGCCTTCTTGAATCCAAACTTCGGCAGCGGTGAGTTTGACTTGGAGAGCGGCTTTACCGTTACCGCTGGCTTCTTCACAAGAACCTCCTTCTTTTTCTCAGAAGCGCCCTGTTGCCCTTGCTGCTCATGCTCCTTCTGCTTCTTCCTCTCAGCCTGCTTCTTCTTCCAGGCCTCAAGTTTCTTCAGTCGTTCCAACTTCTTAGGATCTGTAGGGACCGGCTGATTGTTAGTAGTGGACTCGTCGCCGTGAGCCTGGTGCGGAACATGCCTTGTCGCGTCGGAGGAGGCGCCAGCGCTTCCGGCTGGGGCTGACATGGTGCTCGGTGGTGCTTCTGGTGGTCTGTGGGAGGTTGCCGCCCGTCAGAAGCGGCGCTGAGTGGCTCCATAGTAGCGCCACAGCGAGATTTTGTTCCGCCCATCTTTTGTGGTGGTGTCCGGGTTTATCACCAGTCCACCAAATCCACTTTGGCCACGGACAGTACTTCCTTCTCACTTGGCGAGTTCTCTGGACAGACAACTTTCGAACAAAGCCAGCGATGAGCGACACCGAAACACCGCAGAGTCCAGAGAGACCAACATCCGCCACACAGGAACACGTTGCCACACCCGGGAAGGACCTCCTGCAAGACACAAGCAGCGACCCAGCAGAGAGCAGCAGCATCTCAGACAAGGCCGACCCACCGAAGCCAGAGCCGTCTACTGTCAGCTCTGATGGTCTCGAGAAGGTCCAGTTGAAGGTCAAGGCTAGAAAAAGAACTTTGGCGGAGACTTCTTCATCAACACCTTCGTCTTCATCTTCGAGTGGCCGCTCCAACCTGTTCTCCAGAAGACTCAACACCGGTGAGAAGGTGGCCGCCAAGACTACCGCTGTGAAGCAGAAACCCTCGTGGATGTCCGATGAGACCTTCAAGCAAATGAATAACACGCCGCCACCGGGCGCTGCTGACAGTTCCACATCAGCCGCCGACGAAGAGGGCGGCCCACGCAAGTTGAAGAAGCCATCGAGAAGATCGGACAGAGACGCGATGTCTCGCCGGGCGCAGATGCTGAGAGACAAGGAAGAGGACGAGCAGAGACGTCTCGAAGAGGAGATCAGAATGAAGGCTCAGAACTTGGACTCATACGTGAGAAGCCACTACAACGAGAGAACGTTCATCGCCAAGAAGGAGAAGAGAAACTTGTCTCCAATCATCAAGCTCAGGAACTTCAACAACGTCATCAAGACCATTTTGATCCAGTCCTACGCCCAGCCAAACGACCGAGTCCTTGATCTCGGCTGTGGTAAAGGTGGTGATTTGAGAAAGTGGGAAACGGCCCGCATCGCACAGTACACCGGTATCGACATCTCCAACGCATCCATCGTCGAGGCTGTCAGACGTTACAAGCACAACCGTTCACAGTTCGAAGTCACGTTCGTCACAGGTGACGCTTTCGGGACACCTCTCCCGGCTGTTTTGTCCCCTGCACAGATGATGCACTTCCCAGTGGACGTTGTCACGATGCAGTTCTGTCTTCATTATGCCTTTGAGTCTGAACAAAAGGCCAGAATGACCATTGAGAACGTGGCAAGATCGTTGAAGCCAGGTGGACACTTCATCGGCACGATACCAAACTCTGAGTTCATCGCACACAAGATTAGAAGAATGGATCCGGGTCAGAGATCTTTCGGTAATGGGATCTATCAAGTTACCTTCCTCTCTGATCCACCAAAGTCTGGCGAGTTCGATAACCCATACGGTAACGTGTACAACTACTACCTCAAGGATGCCATTGACAACGTCCCAGAGTACATCATCCAGTTTGAGGACCTTAGAGCGTTGTGTGACGAGTTTGGTTTAAGATTGGTGATGAAGCAGAAGTTTGCAGACTTCTTCAAGGAGAACATCCCAGAATGGTACAAGAGGCTCTCTCCTCATGTCCTCGAGGGCATCAAGAGAGAAGATGGTGCCTTGGGTGTCAAGGGTGAAGAAGCTGAAGCTGCCGCTGAGTTCTACAACGCATTCGCCTTCATGAAGGCTGCTTAAAGAAGGCTAAATAAATGAACGATTTACTTCTAAATATAAAGACGGGAGAAAATCAAGGCATCAAAGAGCAGTCGTAACAGTCATGCTCTGGGAGTTGATGAGCATGATCGGTGGCAACTGGTCACACCATATCTGCAAGTTGGACATGTACTCCTTGCAGTCCTCCTCGCTGTAATGCGTACCAACAACCGGTGCTGGTAACGTGGAGAAGATGACGTGCGACTTGCTGGAAATGGTCTTCATCAGATCGTTGAGGATCAGGTGCTGGGCCTTTGCTGGAAGGTCGTTGAATGAGAGCTCGTCAATCTCCAAAGCGAAGCCGTCCTGGACTGATTCCTCCTCGATAACGCTGTCTCGTGGACTCTGGAGGACCGAGTCATTGTCCTTTGCCTTTCTCTTCTTCGTTTCCTCTGGAACAAGCATGATGGATGGCTCTTCACCTGTGGCGTCATCGATCACCTTTGATCTTGGGATCTTCTCAGAAGAGAAGTTCGGTCTCTGGTTCTTCTTAGTCTTACCAAGCCCGGCGATGGTGCTTGAGTTCGACGGCATCTTTCTCAACGGTGGCATCTGTGGCTGGCGCAGCTGCTGCTGTGAGGCAATCAGTGATGCAGTGGAGCAGTCCACACTTCTGTTCACGTCCGTATTGGCCCTTCTCAACGAAGAAAACTTGTTGCGTTCCTGTGATCTCATGGTGTCGGACTCACTGTAGAAGGACTCGGAATCGGACTCAGAATCAGACTCAACAGCTCTGAGGAACCCGCCATCAGAGAGTTTGTTCGTAGTCATGCTGAATGACAACCCCATCTTCTGCAACTTGGAGATGTTGTACTTCTTGCTATCCAAGCCGTCAACGATATATGGAGAGGCAACGTTGATCGTTGGCACGTTGATCTCGGAAGAGGCACCGCCTCCACGAGACATCTTGAGCTCACGCCACCACTCATCATCCTTCAACACCTTGTCCACCTCAGCTAAGTTGTCCGGTCTGCCCTTCACGATCGTTCTGTAGTTCTTGAACTGATCCAGACAGACAACGAGGATTTCAGCCTTGATTCTCAACACTTCAATCAACTGCTGCACTCTCTCCTTCTCGTTTGGTACGTCTTCATAGTCCTCGACAAACACCACGATTCTTAATTTATGTGTCTTCTTCCACTGTGGCACGGTTCTCAAGATGGCACCGAGCTGCAGGATGAGCGTGTAGGTGTCAAAGTTCGTCGTCAATGCGCTCTTCTCACCACTGCGGTCAAACACCTCAGCAGACATCTGGATCGGATACAAGTCGATGTAGCTCTTCTGTGTGACATGAGACTCCTTACCCGTTGGGATATGAAGCTCTTCAAAGCCCTTGGCGATGGCGATGTTGGTTCGCATGAGCAACATGTCCTCAATCAGCGAGACCCAGCTCTGGATGCTCACCCTCTTCTCGTTACGACACTCATCAGTTGGGAGTTGCTCCATATCGATGGTCTGTGTGCTTGGTCTCTTCATCGTTGACAATTGAGGACGCGAGGGAGGGTAGTGCTTCTCCATGTCAAAGAATCCAAGAACGACAATGTTCGGCTTCATCCCTCCAAGACCCGAGCCCAGGATCACGTTTCTCACACCCCATGGCAGAGTAGGACCGAGCCCAATCTGGACAAATGCCTTGACTTTACTCATGTCACGAAGCTTGATCCACGCGTTCTCCTGTCTCTTAAACTCATGGAAGTTGTTCTGGAAGGACTCGGTGACAATCACGTGCCCGAGGATGTAGAGCCCACCTTTCTTCAAGTGATTGCAGAAGTGGATCAGGTTCCATGAGGATCTCGGACTGTCCACCAATAGCAGGATCTGTGGTCTCCAGTACTTGACGTTGTCCTGTCTCAGTCTCAAAAGATACTTTCTCACTTGGTGGTAGATCAAGCTCTGAGAGACGTCACCCCATGATTTGGGAGGACAGACGTAGTGGATGAAGATGAACAACGCAGCGAGGAACACCACAACCAGTGTGGCGGAGATACCATCCACGATGAACATGGCAATGGTACAAGCAATGAGACCCATGAAGGCAGTGTACCAGTCAAAGTAACGGAACGAGGGTCTGAAGTTTGGAGCAGACGCAATCTTGAGAAGGAAACAGGCGAGGTTGGTGACGATGAAAGTCATGAGGAACGCCATGGTGATGAACGTTGCGATCTGGTTCACGTTGGCAAAGAGACAAAGCTGTGTAAGGAGCCAAGTCAGGAGGATCGCTGGGATTGGGTTCCCGGTTTCTGGATCCACTTTGCTGAACACTCCGAGCTTGGGGAAGATGGCGTCCTTGGCGATGGCTTGGAGAACGTTTGCTGCACCAACTATACCCACAATCACAGAGAAAAGCGATGTGGAGAACTCGCCCACGAGGACGATGAACGAGGACATGTTGACTGTCTGAATGATCTGGACATCCTTGTGAAGCATGTCACGAGGAACCGAGGCGGCTAAAGAGATGATCACAAGCGAGTAGCACACGAATGTCAGGAGGAGACCCCAGAGTGTTCCTTTAGGGATGGACTTTGATGGTTTGCGGAGGTCTCCAGACATGCTTGCGCCGGCAAAGATACCCGCTGTAGCTGGGAAGAAGATGCCAAAAAGGTCGTGGAAGGTCTCCTTCGTATCAAGAAGCGAGCCAGCAGCTCCCTTGGTGAAATGTGGCATCATGTTCTCCTTCAGTGTGGCCCAACTTGGTCCCGTGTACGAGGTGTTGAGCTCTGGGATGTCGAATGGCTTCACCACCAACGCGGAGATTGGGATGGAGATCGTGGCGAAGAGAAGAAGGAAGAAGAGCAAAAACCCGGCTTTCGAGACCAGCTGACTTCCAACCAATGCGACGCAGATGCAGAGCAAAAGGAGCACGGTGGAGTAGAGGAACTCCCACCAGTATCCCTGTGGGAACATCTGAAACATGACACCATTCTCCAGGCCCAGGTTGATGAGGAATGGCTCGATGAAACCCACCACGTTCAGACCGGAGTTGAGCACCTGGCCAATGTAGAACACGAGGCCGATAGATCCACCAAACTCAGGCCCCAGCGATCTCGAGATCATGTAGTACGCACCGCCTCCTCTGACTGTCCCGTTCGTGGCGATGGCACTGATGCTCAGCGTCGTGAGCAGGTCGATCGAGTAGGACATCACCAGCAGGAGAAACGTCCCCAGGAGCCCCATCTGCCCAATGATGAACCCGAAACGCAGGAACATAAGGATGGAGAGCACGTTGAGTGCCGTGGGGATGAAGACACCGTCAAACGTGCCCAATCTGCTCGTCGTGGCATCGCTGTCGTCCTGTTCTTTCACGCCCTGTGGTGTCGGTTGGTGGAACGAGGCACGTCGCTGGAAGTGGGAGGTCTTTGTGGAGCGTCGCCGTGACAGGAGCGGTGTGTTCTCGTGTGGTGCCTGGCTGCCTCTGCTGGGCACCGGCGAGTCTGTGAATTTGAGGTTTGCCATAATCTCTCACGCGAGGTTGATGAGTATGTGCAAGAATGGGCGTATGTACAATGCCCGGGGCGTCGTTAAATCGTTCGTCAAGAGGATAAGTGTGGCGCTGCTGTGCGGTGGATGGTCGAAGTTGAACGAGGGTGTCAAACAGGTCAGTGCTGTGTGGCCCCTGTCAAAGATCGAGTTAAGCCGTGTCTAGGAGCGATATTTGAGCAGGCATTTGTTCGCGCCGGACTTTCGCGCGCGTTATCTGATCCCCATGACTTGTTGCATCAACACTTTTCTACGACTGAGGGTTTGAGCCATCGTTGTATATCAGTTATACAGTAGCAGCATGCAGCAGTGTCGAGTACACCGGAAAGACGTCAGCAAAAAAAAACGAGAAAAAAAAAAAGGGAAGGTGACGAGACCCACCCGGCGAGAATGAAGGAAACCCATGTCGCAGAGGTGTAGTAGTGATGACAAGTGGGCATGGGAAAACCTCAGAGTAAAAAAAAATAAGCAAAGCAATCACCTGTGATTAACGAGAACTTCAGTAGAGCAGAAGTAGGGGAACAACTCTGTGGGAGATTGAACCAAGAAGTAGAAAAGTGGACAAAAAATGGGTAGCAAAAGAGAAAAAAAATTGGACGGTGAGGGAGATATGGAAAATTCAAAGCAAAAAGAGAACATCAACTTTTTTGTGTGTGGAGGTGGGAAGTGTGAAGAGAGTCTGTGGTGGTGTCACCTGGACGACTTGTAGCCTCGTGGGACAATGAATGAGTGGGAGAGGGGACATCAGAAGGAAATCAGAGTCAAGTATCGTGGGTGCGGGAAAATCAATCAACAAAAATCATATGCAGCGTAACAGTGTCAAAGAACCAAAAGAAGAGTATCATTCCTTATTCTCCTCCTGCTTTTTGGACTCCTCTTCTTCAGTCTCCTCAACCTTACCGACCTCATCACGGTCCTGGATAGGCAACACCCAGTTCTTCCAGATGTCAACGGCTCTCACCTTCTCATTACGCAACTCGATGGATGGGGTACGTTTGGCGGCACTGATCAACGTCTCAAGGTCACCACCGGTCAACATCTGCAATCTCTTAAACTCAATTAACTTGGTCAACGGCACAAACCCGCTTGAGTTCATCTGTTTTCTCAAGTAAATGTCCTTCACCAAGTTCTCCTTGGAGAAGTAGTAAGTCAACTGGTTCACAACCAACATCAGTGGGTCAGACTCAGCAGTGTAGGTGTTGTACATGATCGGTTGAGCAGTGAAGGCAGGCAATGTACCTGGAGCCATTGGCATGTTCAGAGTGGCAAACTCACCCTTGGATGGGCTCTGGGAGTTGGAACGTGGGCCTTGGTTGGCATAACCAT
The DNA here is from genome assembly GCA_030569395.1 of Petasospora rhodanensis. NCBI lineage: Eukaryota > Fungi > Ascomycota > Saccharomycetes > Phaffomycetales > Wickerhamomycetaceae > Petasospora > Petasospora rhodanensis. The sequence continues at coordinate 70,348 of JAJMKQ010000258.1, forward strand.
TGTAAGCACCTGGGTATCCGAATTGAGTTGGTGGGATCATTGGCATGTAACCGTAGTTGTAGTTCATCATGTATGGAATGTTACCGAAACCGGCACCGCCAGCAACAGAGTGTCTCATGTTGTATGGCTTGTTGTTCTGGTACTTGCGGCCACCTCTGTTACCACCGTTGTTGTTGTAGTAGTAGCCGTTGTTCGATACGAATGGCTCGGAGTTTCTGTGTTGCTGTGGTTGTTGCTGACCCTTCTTGTTCTTGTGGATGTTGACATTCTGGGTTGCTGGAGATGCAGAAGTGGAAGTTGGACCAGCAGACTCCGTGCTGGTGGTGACGTGGGCTGTAGCTGGGGAGGTCGAGACAGACTTGCCAGCCGTTGACGATATTATCTCAGCAGCCTGCTCTGATTCTGTAGATGCCTTGGTATCCGTAGTCTCCTTAGCCTCCGCTGTGGACGCCTTGGCCTCTGCTGTAGCGTCCTTGGACTGCTTTCTCTGTGCGGGACCGTTGTCCTTGACACTGAGACTGGTAACACCCTCGGTGGCACCCTTGACGTCGGCATTCTTCTTGGAAGCGTCGTTGCTCTGGTTCTTCTTTTTGTTGTTGGAAGTACCGTTGCCCTCGGACTGCTTCTTGTTCTGTTGACCGTTCTGGTTCTTGTTCTGTTGGCCATCCTTCTTCTGCTTACCGTTGGAGTTTGCACCCTGGTTGTTCTGGTTCTGGCCCTTCTTTTTGCCCTGGTTGTTCTGGTTGTTGTTGTTCTTCTTCTTGTTTCCATTGTTTCCTGTCGAAATAATGATTGTGGCCTCCAGTGGCAGCCACTTCTCCTTACCTGTGGACTTGACCTTCGGTGGAGTCGGTTTGGACTTCTCCTTGACGGCCTCCTTGACAGGGGTGGCGGCAGCGGCGGTGGCGTCCTTGGCAAGCACAACGTCGACGGTTGGCCACTGTTGCTTAGCCTCGGTGACTGGTGTTGGAGCTGTTGCCTGCTCGGAGGCGGCAACCTCGAGCTTCTTGCCCCAAGCGCTCACTGTTGGAGCAGCGGCTGGAATCAATCTTGGAGTAGTGGTGGTGTCAGACATTTCCGTTGCTGTTAGATGCGGACAGAGACGACTGTTGGTTGTGATATTGGAGGGAGGAAGAGTGTGTGCGATGCAAAGAAGATTCTCTTATACCTTTCGTAGAGGGATCTTTCTGTCTTTTGCTTGATGAGCTTTTTCTGATATGTCGGCGTGAGAAGGATAGCTCTTCTTGCGGCGGGCGGTTCTGAACAGAAAATGGGTAAACTGATGCTAGGACGACTGGGGTGTGTCGATGCGGTGCTTTGGAGAGACTCGATGGATCGGAAGTCTCCTTTTGGGGGTGGTCCTTGGTGGAGTTCAGGTGAAGTTCTTCTTCTGGAGGGTGGCGGCTATTCTGGCAAGGATGTGGAGAACAGCGGGCGGCAAATGTGGACAGAGGAAGAGACGGCGGACGGAGGGGAATTGATGGTCCTGGTGCGTCGAGAGCGTGTGGCGGATGGAACTGCGTGCGTAGCTCGAGTCAAATACCAGTGAGCTGGGCGGCTAAGGTTGACGAGAATCCGTTTGAGGTTGTTGAGAGGACTTAAACAGAGGTCGGGAAAGGGAAACTCAGCGGCGGGCGTTGGCGGGTGGCTGTACGTGGCGGCTCGAGTTTCAGGTGCTCAGACGGTGTCTTGCGGCGGTGGCTGTTGCGGGTGACGGTCTGCGCGGGCGGTTGTCCTTGCGGTGGTTGCAAATGATGGGGAACGACAGAGGGAAATTGGTGGGAGGGCGCTGGAAATCAATGGGGCTCTTTGGACGCAACGCGGCAGGGAGAGAAAAAAAAATTGCGAGGGCCGGGCTGCGTGGATTTTGGCTACGTTGATCGTGGGCGGGTGAGGGGAGCAGAGAGCGGTCTAGGGTGTTTCTGTAGAAGCAGTTATGTAGAGGAGGTGATCGGCAGTGGCATTCCACTCAAAAGGCCCCCATTTCCCCCGCGTAGCCCCTCCCACACCATTCGCCGCCGGCCCTGTCCAGCTCCACTGGCGTACCAGGCTTTCGCGCCGGTGTGGGAAACCTTCTGAAGCCTTCGAGATTTTGAGTCGGTCCTAATCGGGTAATTGCTGTTTTGGGATGTTTTCGCACGCGCGAACTAGCGGTCTGGCGTAGGCGTACAGAGGAGGGGGAGATGAGACGCGTAGTGCTTGTGTGCAAAGAGGCACAGGAGCAGCCACCCACGTTTCTGCCTCCCAATGGACCCGCTCGCCGCCTCAGAGGACAGTGTCTCTGTTCAGATACAGTCTTCGACGAAAAAAGCGGCCGTCAAACTCACACTGCTCGGCCCAGTGCCGTCGTCATTGTCAAGAGTCTCCACGGTTCTCTTGCACACGCGATCCACGCCCCAGGCATCGGATGAGCTGGTCTCCGTTAACAATAACAAGTCCAGGGTCATATACAGCGATGACACCAATCTCCGAAGTCAGCTCCAAGAGGGTCCACTGCTCGCCAAAGTCACGTACAACAGCAAAGACAAACATGCCATTGTGACCAAAGTGGATGACACACACTACATGATCAACTACGTCAGTTCGCTCGTGAACCCCTCCTCGAGGAGAACATACACGTCGTACTTCAAGTCCATGGATCCCACGGTATGGACAACAACCACAGCACCGCTTTCGGCGACTCCTCTGAATCTCATAAAGCTCTCGATGGCACCTCCGATCAACAGCTCTCCAGTGCAAAAGTCCGACAATGAAGACATGATCAATGACCCGTACGACTATTTCCTGGACAAGTACTTCAGCAACTTGTACATGCTCACCACTCCACTGACTTTCTTCGTGAAATCCGTGTTCCCAAGACTGATGATGCTCTGTGCCAACGACCCACAGATCTACGAGTCAATCCTCAAAAAGTTCATCATCAAGATCGATCAGTTCGATACAAGACATCTCATCTCCAGCAACGGTCTGCTGAACTCTTCGTCACTGTTTGAGAAAGAAGAGCTCTACAGAAAGGACTTTATCCAGAAGTCACTGAACCTCGTGGACTTTGACATCCACTCCTCGAACTTCCAAGAGACCAACAGGAGTCTTGTCGCCATCCTCAACAACTTTAAAGTCAGGGAGATCCACATCCAAGTCCTTATCCTTCTTGAACTGATCTGTGTCACGAACAGGGACGATCCAAAGCTGTTCAAGGCTAAGAAAAAGAAGCAATCAAGGAAACCATCGCTCGTGGGGAAGAAGAAACTTACGCCGATCATCAACGGCGGTGCCATTCCAACTCGTGAGTCCTCCGTTGACGCTGACCCCCAGGAAGAGTTGACATACAACCAGCTCTTGGATGCATACCTGGAGAAGTTGCTCATTAACGACCTCTTGAATGGCCACTCATCGAGTGAGTACTACTCACCAAAGTTCATCAATCACATCGTTGCCCCATTCTTCGACAAGAGATGCCCCAACACCACCATGTTCATGATTAAGAAGATCAAAGGTCCCTCATTCAAACCTGCAGCTACATCGTCAAAAATGGACAGGAAGAGATCGTCGTCTGTCTCGTCTGATACGTCCACTTCATCGCAGTCGAACAAGAAGCCGGCACTGCAGAGATCATCCACATCGATCAAACTCGAGGACATCGCAGAGCTCAAGATCTCACTCACACGTTCCAACTCGGACTTACAATCTCTCAAGAGAACTTCGTCATTCAACTCCAACACGCTATCCAAACGCCAGATCGATATGTCGCTCCCAACGATCCCATCCGAACCACGCCCATTGAAGAAGACCTCGTCACAGATCTTTAACAGAATTGGAAAGAAGAAGGTCACATCCTCATCGCTCAAACTCACCCAGTCCATCTCGCAAGTGGAAGCCACACCGATGAAGAAGACCAAGACGGTCGATGTGATGGGTACACCCGTCGATGCCCAGATCAACTCCGTGGAGAAATCCGTCAAGAGCAATTCAATCCACAGTTCATCTCCGGTATACGAACGCACACCGATGCAACCCCTCCTCCAGAGTCCCATTGCTATCAGATCCACAGCTCGCAAGCCTGGTGAGCCTATCGATTTCAACGAACGTGGACTCTTGGGGAGCCCTGTGGTGGCTAAGAACGTCAAGAGAAGGTTGTTCGCACCTCCACCTGCTCCAAAGAAGACATGACAAAAATAATGACTTTTGCATTAATGTTTAACGAATCTTACGACCAATTGCTTACAGAAAAAACGGTATACATTAGTTCTCAATGTCACCAAAGAAGACGGCATCGACGATCTGCTTAGCGTCCTCCGCTTGCAAGATGGCATCAGCAATAACACCACCAACTCTAGCGTTCAACTTCTCCTTCTCAGCATCGGAAACCTCAACATCCATCCCACTCACGGCATCCTTCTCCACCAACGTTCTCAAACTCTTCACCACTGTGTTGATCAACATCTGCTTATCCTCCGGTTTCATATTGTTCAACACCGTCGAACTCCAATTCTGCAGGTTTCCCAGTATCGTTATACGAACAACCTCCTTCCCCAAATCCCTGAGCCCGATAATGGCACCGTACAGCGTCCCCACTGGCTTGTTGGCATCGAGGAACGCCTTGAGCAGAGTTCTCGTCACACGCGGTCTCAGCGTGGTGTAGCTCTTGCCATAGTTCTTGCAGACGTGCTCGAGCAAACTCGATGCGAAATCACGCACGGCGAAGTGTTCATCGTCTGTGCCGATTCTCTTTGCGAGGAGGAGTGTGAGGATGCAGGGCATCAGGACGTGGATGTATGGATCCAGGAAGATGTTGTCGTTCGAGAGCAACGAGTATATCACTTCGAGCATTGTGGAGAGCAAGGTGAGGTTGTTCAAGTTGTGTGTGATTTGTTCAGAGATGAACTGGATAAAGTATGGTACGAGTTGATGCAAGCCCGGGTCGGAACGGAGTGAAGAGAGTGCGGCCTGCTTCAAGTGGATCGTGTCCTCGTCGTCTTCTTGTTTGGTCAACGCTTGGACAACCTTGTTGAAGTAGATCTGCAACTCCTTCGACAGGACGTGTTTCACCAATGGCTTAATCTCGGCGTCCTTCGTCATGGCACTCGTGTGGCCAGCGGAGATGTTGCTGCTAGCAGCAATACTCGTCGAGTTCTCAGTGAGGATGTGTGTGATGGCACCACGGTGAGCTGGGAGCATCTGTCTGATTTCACTCTCGAGTGGGTTCTGTGGGATGGCAGGCTGAACACCCTCAATGGCCAACCAGTGGGCAGTGAAGGTGGTGGATCTTGGAACTTTCGGTAATGGCTGGTTGACGAGCTTCTCGAAGTCGACTTCCTCGTTGTCGATGTAATACAGCGTCTGACCGTTGCCGACGAGGGCCTCTTTGAACTGGAGCGGTCTGGTAACGTCATATCCGTAGAGCGGCTCAACGTTCAGTACCTTGAGTGCCTTCTCGACATCTCCCGTGGTGAGTGTACGTCTCTTCGAGTGTCTCATGAACTTCACAGCCTGTTCGAGGATCTCGTGGATTCTGTACTCCACATCCATGGCGAGGTTCTTGGACGCCTCGTCGTTGAGGTCCGTGAGACCCAGGGAGTCCGCCACGTCCTTGACAGTGTCGATCGGCGACCAGAGGGTATGTGAGAGTGGAGTTTTGCCCGCGTTGTTAGGCACTGCCATTTTTCAGTCGGGTGGGGTTGGTTGGGGCGATGTTTGCTGACAATCTTTGTCGCCAGTTGGGAAGTGTTGATGTTTGGGAGTTGGTTTTCTCCGCTCGCGGCGTTGGCGGCGGCGCTCCGAAGACACCCGGACACCACAGCATAGACCCATTCCCTGAGAAGAAGCTGAATCTCCTCGGACTTCTACTGAGAATGAATCATCAATGAGTGTATTAGATATAAGTATCGAGAAGCGTCCTCATCTGGCACGGTTCAAAGACGCGGTGTTGACATGGAGGTTGACATCCAATCTATCAGCCTGTTCTTCAATGTTTCTGAGCGACATGTTCTGTCTGTCAATCTCCTGACCCTGGGTCATGGCCAGTGTTTTCAATCTCCCGGCAATACGACCAATCTCGTCCAAGTTCTCACCAAGCTCCTGCTCCATCTCGTCATCCTCGCTGTCTGCCTCGAACTGGTACCGCTTGGCCTCTTCACGGATCTTCTCGCGTCTGTACTTGGCAGCCACGGTCTCACCCATTCCATCAGCATCGTCAATGGCAGACTTGGCTCTCTGTGTAGAGGAGTTCAGCTCGGATCTTGCGCGCTGCTGCTCAGCCTTGTATGCGATTCTGTCATTCTTCAACTTCTCCTCCTGGCGTCTCAACCTGGACTTGGCGGTGAATGGGTTCTTAACACTTGGCTTCAAGATGTGTCTGTTGTAATGATGCAACTCTGCAACTTTTTCCTTGGCCAGCTTGTCCTGAGCTTCAGCGAGCTGCAAGTTTCTCTCAGTGTTGTAGAGAGTCTCGGCCTGTGCACCCAAGATACCCATCGTGTTCTTACCAGACTCCTCGGCTTCTCTGGCCATACGCAACGTGTTTCTCGTAGACGCCACAGACTCCTGTTTCGTGAATCTGATGTCGCCTTTGATCTTCTCCACGTCCTCATCCTCTTCACGCTGCAAGCGCTCCTCCTCAGTCTCCTCATGGACAACTTGCTGTTGATACTCCGGCGGAGCTTGGTCATGGACGTATCCCTCTTCGTAGATGTATCCCTCATCGTTCAGGTCTTCGTCGGCGTACCCTGTGTCATTCAAGTCCTCCTCGAGGAGTTGTTGCTGGTAGCCGCCGTAGCCCTGTGTGCGCTGTGTGCGAGAGGACATGTTGGTCGAGGTCTTCTCCAACGCTGGCTCAAAAGTGAACCCACCTTGTGGCTGCTGTTCTTGTTGTACGTCCTCATCTTCCCTGAAACTGCCGGACCGTTGAGAGGCGTATGGATTAGCCGAGCGCTTCTGGTTGTATGGGTTCGAGACCCGAGACGACGGTTGGCCGGTGTTGCCGCTGGTGCTGTTGTACCCCGAGGAGCCCGAGCCGTAGGATGGGTGTGCATCAGCAGCGGAGGACTGGGAGGCGTATGGGTTGGAGTTGGAGTTGGACTGGGAGGCGTATGGGTTGGAGTTGGAGTTGGGCTGGGAGTTGATGGACGAAGACGCGTACGGGTTGCTGTTGGTGGCTGACGAGCTGCCTATCGTGGCGTATGGGTTGGTGGAGGACGAGGAGGAGCTCGGATCGCCCAGAGAGCCCTGGGAGTAGGGGTTGCCGTTGCCGCTCCGTTCACGCTCTGACTCTTCCTTCTCCTTTCTCGAGTAACCAGCAGGGGCGTACTCCCTCTTGGCCTTGAACTTGTCGTTGGCGTACTCTGCGTAGGCGCTGAATGTGGATGGCTTGTTCTTGGATTCGTGCTTCACCATCAGGCCCTTGTCCATCATCCTCTCGCGCATGGAGGACTCGACCTCCTGCTCGGTGGGCGGCTTGACCTTGAAGAACTTCTTGATGCCCATCGTTGTTCTCTGTGTCTGCTGTGGTGGTGGAGGTTGGGCAGGGAAGCACCCTGGAATGCCACATTTCTGCTCTCCCTCCACAAAGCTGGCGGCAGTGCTGCGCCGCCTGGGCCTTTTCGCGGTGCACGTGACGAGTGACACCTGGTACGCGCACGCCCAGGGGTATTTTTAGGCTCATGTGCTGGGACCCTTTATCTACGGTTGGTCAACAAAAGTGCTCATTCAATTCAGAAGCGACCTGATCGACGTCACCTGTCCGCCCTCCTTCATCTCCAGCAGCAGTCTCTCTGCGGTGTTGTGCTGATCCGCTGGTGATACGGCTCCTTCGGAGATGCTCTCGAGCTTATCCGTGGTGGATCCACTCCCTCCTTCCAGTGCAGACACCGGGAGTGTGTCAAAGCCGTTCTTGAACACCGGTGGTTGAGTGGATGTAGGGTTCATCGGAAAGTGGAAGTCGTGCTTGAACTGCGGTTGTGTCTTGTACGTTGTCGAGGAGGCGCTGGTGGATGAGGATGTGGACGCCGACGCAGCGCCTACAGTTGAATGTGGATACAGCTCTGGAGTAATGATCGGGGAGGGCAGCGTCTGGAAGGATGTGCTCAGCAGTTCAGAGTTGGCCCGCAGTCTCTCGGATTGTGGTCTTGGTCTCGACGAGGGGAGCGTGAGGTGTCGTGTGTCGTGTGTCATCATCGTCGCTGTGGCGGAGTTGGATCTGTCCATCCGATGCCCATTCACAGTGGGTTTGTTGGCAACGTACTCCTCCAACAGCTGGGTGAAGCTGAATTCGTTATCGAGATTCCTGTACTCCTCTGTGTTGACATCCACTTTAGCAAAGTCCAAGTCCTCGTCCTCCCATCTCGTGCAACACTTCTTCAACTCATCCTCCTGCGTGTTGATTACCTGGTGGAGGTATCTGATGTAGTCCACGGTGGCCTGTAAGATGGTGAGCTTATACATCCCCTCACCGTTGTTGTTCGAAGTGTTGAGATTGTTTCTGCAAGCAGGCACGAGGAACTTGAGCGCCTCAAACTCCCTATTCATCCTGATTCTTCTCTTCTTCTCAATGATGGAGTGTGCGGTCTTGTGCTCGCGACGGCGCTTCTCAATGTCATGCTGCGACACCAACGAGTTCGAGGATCTTCTTCTCTTCTTCTTGGGCTCACCGTCTGCTGCAGTGTTACCGTTGATGGTGACAATCACTGGCGAGCTGCCCTGTCGTTGTTTATCCGTGATGGCAGACCCGTCATCATTCTCCGTCTGCATCTGGATGATGGTAGGTTTGAGCTCTGGCGGAGGCGGGATCATGGCTGTGTGTCGTGTGAGCGCTTGTTGTTCTGGGCGAAATGTGGAGCAGAGCGGGTGTGGAGCTGGCTGTAGCGGTTTAGGCCTGGGAGAGCTAGGTTGTAGGTTGTCTAGAAACAAGCAGGACACAACTCCGATGGATGTCAGCGCAGTGGACAAGCGAGTGTTGGACGTTTTATAGCATGGGCAACTGTCCCCCTGGCGTTCTTGGAGAATTAAGTTGCCATTATATTACGGGCGGGCACACGTGTGGGCCACGTGCAGCAGCAGACAAGCTGCGCTGCACACGACCTCTCAACGGGGCCTCGTGTCTTGCGTGCACTCAAAACCCCGCTGGGTGGCGCACGCCTACGGCAGCCCACGAGACAGTTGTCCCTGGCACACGAAGACTGTTCCAACTGCTGGTGATTCTCGTGGTGCGCCCCCCCCCCAGTCGAGGAGCTTCTTCCATCGCCCGTTCCCCAAGAGCTCTCGGAGGGCAGCCCATGTGGGCCTGTAGCCGAGCGTGCGTGGCCGTACCGCCTTCTCTCGCCTTCTCTCGCCCCAGCTGCTCGTCGCCCTCCCTTCTGCTCTTCCTGCCCAGTGATGCCGGTCTGATATCTGATCTCCTCGTCTGGAGAAGCTGGGCTTCTTATCACACGCGGTGGGTCCGGGCCGGCCGAGTGACAAGTGGTTGTCATGGAGCTGTGCGCCTTGAGCCTTTGTGAGACAGCGCCCGTGGGGATCAACACCGGATCAGTGGCAAGACCCCGGGCCCTGACGGATGAGTGTGGGCAGTGAGAGTAGCAGCATCGTGTGTACCAATAAAAGGTTCCAAAAGACCCCTTAAAACCCACCCCCGTCCAGCTCCAACGGCCCTGCTCCCCAGCCCCACCCACCGATAAACGACAGGCGACAGGCCTAACCTGCGGCCCTTGAACCGGATATGCTGCCCGCACCGCCTGTTTTGTGCGTCTGTCAGAGACACCGGAGATGGTCCAGACTTCGCTCTGAAAGGGCCTTGGAAAAGCTTTATCCAGCTGTTTTGGGCTTCTCAGAGAGCAGTGGACACTCTTAGATACACCAAAAATACATGTAGGCTAACCATGCATCTGCCTCATCTCCCTCTTCTCCCGCCACCCACAAACAACCGAAACCTCCCGCGCGGCTCCGGTGACTCAGAGCGCCCGCTATGACACATCCGCCCGGATCAACCCATCCTCTGCGAGCCCAAAAACTTTGACACCTTTTGCACTTGCGTATAAATAAAAGCTTTAATCCCTTCCTTCCACTTCTCCTCCCTCCTCCCACAACTCGCAACACCTAGCACCAGCCATGAAGGGCCTCAAGAAGGATCACCAGCGTCTCGCAGACTTCCTCTTCACGCATCTCCACACAATGCACGAGCACCTCGCCCTGCTCCTCGACTCGCTCTCAACGCTATACCCGGAACACACCTGTGAGTTCGCCACGCTGCTTACCACGCTCTCCAGCATCAGCGTCACGGAGAAGTACCTCCTCGCACGCTCCTCCCCGGACTCCAGCCTCTACGTCCACATCGCACAGCTCGAAGCGGAGATCCTGCCCATGCACACACACGCCCTCTCACTACTTTCCCTTCTCCCCTCGCACTCGCACTACCACGAGCTCCACACACTGTGTAACATGGTGACCTCCATAACAACCAAGTACCTCGCCTTCCTCAAACACTGCGACTACACCACCCAGTTCCACGAGAGCCCCTACTCCGGTGCAGACGTGATGGTTGTGGGCTTTGACAACTACGACGACGAGTACGACCAGCTCTTGGAGTCACTGTACGAACTAGGCGGGTCGCTGGACGACTGGGTCGAGTCGATGGTGAAGAGTCCGTTCCACAGTACAGAAGACGCCTTTGATTATGAAGAGGAGGACATGTTCACGCTCGATGCCGATGTGGCTACTTATCGCGTTCAGAGTCCCAATTGGGGTATCAACGTCTGTTAGCAAATGAAACCCAAAAAAATGCATTAATATACCCGTTTAGGCTTATCTCTGAGGTAGTACTCTAGATCAACTTATGCTCACCCTCCGCCGGAGTACGTTCTTCGCCGAGATGTGTGTTTGAGACACCAATCTCTCTCCGGACCCGACAGGCACGCACTGCCCTTCGTATAGATCAACATCAACAAGATCAAAGCACTCGGTCAGTGTACAGTCTACGTGATTTTCTGTACCACATTCTTGATGTAAAGTTAAATACAAAAGGGGGACATAACAGCTTCACCAAACCAGCAACTCCTCGAACAGGTCCACGCGGGCCTTACACTTCATCATATGTCTAGCCACAGAGGCACGGGCAGCATCACACATCTTTGGAGGACCACAGGTCAAAACACACGCCGTCCGTGGCTTGTCGCCTTCATTGGCACCCAGAAACTCTGAGAGGATGATGGCGTCTGTGTCTGGTCTGCAGTTATGGTGGAAAGTCACGTGTGAGGAGAGCTCGGCAATACAGGCTTTGTAGTCCGTCTTGTAGAGATGTTTCTCCCTGGTTGAGTCCGTCTCGCTCGTCGAGCTTTTCTCCATTGACCCCAGCTCCTCATCCAATGGTTCACCACCACTGCCGGTGATGTACACCTCAGTCTGTACCCTCGTTCCCTTCAACGCCCTCAACTCGTCGTAGAACCAACAAACGGACTGCGGGTCTCTGATGGCCCAGATAAGCTTGATCTGCTGCACAGACTCCCTCTTGGCAAGCTCAACTGTGTGGTGATAAGGGCCAGGAACACCGTTACCACCAGCGAGCATCAGTGCTGTGTCGTACTTGTGTGAAGGAGAGTGGTCACCGTATGGGCCCTCGAGACACACTTTCATCGTACACTTCCCACCAGCTAGCTTGGCCTTCTCGTACACGGTTCTCGTAATACCCTTCTTGGCCTTGATGTAGATGGTGATCTCCCGCTCACCAGATCTGGTGTATGTGAACGGATGAGACTGGAAGAACCCCATCGAAGTCATGAAGTACACGAACGAGTACGAGCCAGGGAACGGCTTGAAGAATCTCCCATGCTTCACTCTCACTTTGTACGTCTCCTCACCTGCGATCTCCACCTCAGCGGTCCGGATCCCAAACAGAGCCATACGCACGAGTCTGAACGCCCTGTCCCAAGCCCACACGGCGATGGTGCAGTACACCCACTCCATGTATCCAAGCGTGACACAGTGGTAGAACACGCCAACGACAAAGAGCACGGCAAGTGTTATGTGAGTGTACAAGAACGCCTCGTACGCCAGGATTCTCAGACGATGGATGGAGAGGATGCAGAGCATGATACCACACCCAAAGGCGATCACACCCCAGTAGTAATACTTCAACTTGATCTCGTTCTGCAAGTTGTTATCCATGGCCTCGAGCCACAGGAACAAGATCCCATGGAACGTGGCGTAGATCACCATCCATCTCGACGAGTACTTGTGCAGAGCGACGAACGTGGAGTATGGCAGCCCTGTGAACTGGATGAGGAAGTTGTTGCGTGCGGCAAAGAGCCACATCATCGGAAACATCCCGAACGCGAGCACACCGGTTCTGTCTGCCAAATTGTGGATTCTCTGTGTGAAGTGGTCCGTATAGTCTGAGATCTCGTACCCGTAGGATAGGAAGACGATGCAGAGGAATGAGTAGAGCGTTAGGATCAGAGACTCGAGTCTGGATGGCACCAGCATGGAGAAGATCTTGGCATACACCGGTGCATCAAGGTGCCTCTCTTTCAACAGTGCCGGGATCGTAACGTTGGCACGATACCATGTGAGCAGCTTGAAGTTCATGTGGCGCTGGAGACCGAGCTTGCGAGCGTAGTTGAAGAAGGCACATAGGATGAACACGAGGAGGAAGAACCCGTACAGAATGGCACTGAAAGCCTGTGGGATGTCCCAGTTGTAGTAGAAGTTTCTCAGGTACTTCAATTGGAGCTTGACGGCCTTCATGTTTGGCACGAAGGGGCGATACGTGGTGCCGTTGACCTCTGAGTATGTGATGGCGTACTGTGTGGCATTCTCATACTGGGCAAACAGTTCGTCCTCGGTGAGTGTGACTTTGTTCTTCTGACACAGCTGCTGAAGAGCAGTGACGGAGTTGTTGAACGTGCTGGAGTACTCACCGTAGAGATCGGAAAAACAGAGGAGGACTGTCCCCTGTGCGGGCTCATAGTTGCACGAGTAGGTCGCGTAGGCGGTCTTACTCTTGGCCTTGAGCGTGTAGCCCCATTTGATCTTGGAGACCTGTGCACCGCACGCGATGGTGACATAAGTGGTTGGAGATCTCTCACCCACACGGCCGGCCATTGTCACCTGTGTGAGTGCCAAGAGCAGAGCGAACCAGAAGCCGGTGAGGTACCTCATTGTTTTGTGTCAACTCTTACGGAGGTGCAGCTGCTGGATAACCGGGTCTCTGGCCGACAGAGGAGGCATATTTGGGCTCAGAGCGGGACGGAGCCTTTATATCGGGGCGGAGATCACCCCCATGGGCCCCGGGCCGTGATCACACTACCATAGATGCCTCGTCCACGGTTGGTCCAGTGAAGAGATCGGCAATTGCAACGGCCACACCCCTTCCGCACCAATATTTTTTCCTGGTTTTTTTGCGAAGAGGGCAGCCGCTCAGTTCCAGCCAATGAGGGCCTTGAAACCCTTGCAGCATGCGTTTCCGCCTATACCCGCACCCTGTGAAACTCCTGGCAACAGCCAAACAACGGGCAGCTTTGACCAATTCCTTCCCGCTCATTCGCTCGTCCGCGTATGTTCGGCCCGTATTGACCGTTTCAACCCCGTCCTGGCCACACATTTAAGGTTATTTTGGGTAAACACTGTCTGCAGACACTGGTCCAGCCAAATAATTCTTGCCAGGTACGCCTTGTGCGTGGGAGGTACGGGACCGTTGACTCTTGAGAAAGGGAATTGCGCAGAGAGTGGAAGGAGGGGAGCTGAACAGAAGAGAATGAGGTCTACCCTCCATCCTTCATATCTCTCTGGCTGCTTTATCTTTCCCATCTCCGAGCAGCAGCCGTTCTGAACCCTTGGACCCCCCTCAGACTAAAAAT